>JASUAB010000017.1:0-99777 GCA_037013595.1 Dicorynia guianensis
TCACCCGACTCTCGCTGTGTTGTGGGCTGCTCTAGCGCGGTGCAATGACACTTTGCGGATAGACGCGCGCTTAGATATATTTCCGGAGTAGGTGAAGCGTGATACGCACCTCCTGCTACACCGCCTTGGCGGGCCGGGGCCTATGGCCTTATCTGGAGCAAAGCCGCGAAGCTAGAGCTATGGTAGGTCGTCACACTCAATTACATCCCACCATCCCGAAACTCCACCGACTCTCGGTACGATAAGTGATACGAAGGACCTTTTGATCTCGTTGTCATCAACATAGTTTGAATATTCATTACATCTTGGATACTTTGACTTTGAAATTCCATGCATATCGCTTGGAACAGCTACTTGGTACTTGCATGAACCTTCATCTGGCTATACAAGATCTTTGACAGCTCCAGGGTACATTCATTGTGTTACACGATCTCGAGGCCGAAGCCTGCTCATTCTTGGGATAAACTCCCTAAATCTCACGAGCAACCATGATGCGGCCTTCAACGCATGCTCGAAAGGCATTGGGCCTGGCAAAGCAGTCGTCTCTCAGTCTCATGCCTAAGCCCTCCACCACGCACCCAGTGAAACGTCTTTCTATCTTGACAAATGCTCATGCCAAGCACCGATCCACAACCATGCTCTCAATAACCCGGCATCTAGAGAGCGAACACAGCTACCCTCTCCGTCATACTCGAAAAGCTTCTACGGAAACCTCTTCGCTCCGCAAGACCCCCCTCTATGCCCTGAACGTCAGCCATGGCGCCAAGATGGTTCCATTTGGAGGTTATGAGATGCCGATACACTATGGCGACCAGTCTCACGTTGAGTCTCACAAGTGGACCCGGGAAAAAGCCAGCATCTTCGACGTTAGTCACATGTGAGTTGTTCCCGAGCAGACACTCGACGTGAGATCAGTTCGTAACCGCTCTTCATCCAGGGTGCAGCATCGCTTAAAGGGAAGCCGCGCCAAAGATTTTCTCGCCAAGCTGACAGCTGCGGATGTCGATGGCCTTGGCCCCCACCAGTCTACGCTCGCGACCCTCCTGCATCCCTCCGGTGGAATCGTTGACGACACAATCATAACCAAGATAAACCCCAACACCTTCTACTTCGTCACTAACGCTGGGTGTCGTGACAAGGATCTCGCATACCTGGAACAGAATCTCAAAATATTCAATGAAACCAACAGCGACGAACCCGTGGAATGGGAAGTCCTTGAGAATCAGGGGTTAATCGCTCTACAAGGACCGCTCGCTCACGAAATCCTGGAACCATTGTTAGCAAACGCTGAAGAAGAGAAGCTTCGAGAGTTGTATTTCGGGAGCTCTCGCTACATCCAATTCAAGCTGCAGAGCGGTAAGCTCACGTCTCCAGTGCTTGTATCTCGCGGCGGATATACGGGAGAAGACGGCTTTGAGATCTCGATCGCTGGTGACGAGACTGCAGACGTGGTCGATTTCATTCTTACCAGCAGTGGCCCGGATCGAGTCCGACTGGCCGGACTGGCCGCTAGGGACAGTCTGCGGTTAGAAGCAGGCATGTGCTTGTACGGTCACGATATTGACGACTCCACAACCCCCGTTGAGGCTGCTCTGGCTTGGACGGTGGCAAAGTCGCGCCGCGCCGAAGCCAATTTCAACGGCGCAGATGTTGTTCTACAGCAGCTCAAGCCAAAGAAAGAGGGCGGTGGCGTGACACGCAAACGTGTAGGCCTTGTGGTCGAGGGCCCACCAGCGCGCGAGGGTGCGTCAATATTCGATGCGGACGGGAGCAACAAAATCGGGATAGTCACGTCAGGCTGCCCGTCTCCGACCATGGGCAAGAACATCGCTATGGGCTATGTCGAGAGCTCGCATCAGAAGGCCGGTACAGAGTTACAGGTTGAAGTGCGCAAGAAGAAGTCCAAAGCGACCGTCGCGAAAATGCCGTTTGTGCCATCAAAGTACTGGAAAGGCGGCCAAAGCCCGGGGTAAAAATCGGACATCCAACAACAAGTACAGCTCAACGTGTCTCTGCATCATACCCTTTTGTACATCACCATCCGCTTCAACATGCTCGATTGCGGGTGCGGGGAAGCAGTTGCTGAGCCAGTTCTGGTAGCAGCGTCTGCCGTCTTTTCGTCTTGTTCGTCTTCATCGCTGCTCCTCTCAGACACCACATTCGCGTTTCGCTGCTCCTCTATCTCCATCTGGCCGATCTTCCATCCTCTGACAGGCACCAGACACAGCGCGGCAGCTATGTACATGAATCCAGCGAACAGCTGCGTGCCAAGATACGCCGAAGGGCTTCGTGTGGCGATCTCGAGCGCGATCGGCTCAGAGAATGTGGTCGGCAGCACCAGCGCCAGCCAAGTCATCGATAGAGCTGTCGGCAACGCTCGCATTCCCAGTACCTCGGCGCCCACGGGCGCAATCGTGGCCCAAAACGTTCCAGCAACCATTCCGCCGACGATCGCAAAGAAGATCAGAACGCCATAAGAATTCGCGTTCGTCCAGATGACCAGCGAAAACAAGCCAGCCAAGAAAGTCATTGTGGCAGCCATGTTGATCCTGCCAATGGAGTCGCTCAGATATCCGATGGGTGGACGTCCAAGAGCCTGACCGAGATTGAGCACGGCGCCGATGATAGATCCCTGTGACTGCGACAGACCAATGGAGCTGGCGTAGTTGGGGAGACTGAAAAGCAAAACAATATATCCGAGCATGCTGAAAAAACCCCAGGCGAGCACGAGGAGGAACTCGGGCTTCTTGAGGAGTGTCAAGCTGACAGTGGCATGCTTAGACCCGATCTGCTTGTTCCTGTCCTTGATAATGATGGCACATATGAAGTTGACGGCTCCAGACAAAATGCCCAAGATTCGGAAGGCCCAGCCCACGCTGATGTTCTTGATGATCGCATTTGTCGCCAGACTGTACACGAGCCCGCCTACGCCAGAGCCAGCGGCAGTGATGCCATTGGCAAGGCTTCGTTTGCTTGTGAACCACTGTGGTGGTACTGCAACACTACCCACGAACAAGAAGCCCATGCCCCAGCCGAAGCACACGCCTTGGCTAAGAAAAAGCTGCCAGATCTCCTTGGCCCACGACGCTCCCAGCAAAGCCAGCGTCTCAAAGAAGACTCCTATCAACAAACAGGTGCGCGTGCCATACATGCCAACGCAGATGGTCGCGATGGGCGCCGTTAGCATCGCCATCGAGATGCTGAGACCGCCCACAAAGGCGAACTCGAGGTAGGTCGCGCCAGGAAAGTAGTTGGACTCGAGATAGTGCGCCAGAAAAACGCCGTAGGCCTGTAGTGGTGAATCGTTAATGTAAATCTCAGAGCGTAAAAGTATGTCATAGTACACGAAAGAAGAAAAAAGAGCTCACGCTGTTGACGCCCCAGGTGTGCATGTTGATCAGCGCGACGCACGCCACGCACACCCACCCATAACCTCCGTCCGGAGGCTCGTCGGCGGCGGGCTGCGGCGGCGGTTGCGGCTGCGATTGCGGCTGCGGAGCTGCAGCTTTTCCGCTGTCTGATGCATTGATGTGATGTTCGACCGTCATCCCAGTCTCGCCAATCGCCCCTGGCTTGCCCGCGTCGGCCATTGCTCTCGATCGTCTTCCTCGCGCCTCTCCTCGGGCTATATTGTCTTCAAGGATCGCGGATGCTTGGCTGCTGCGAACAGGCGCCCAATGGGTCGGCCAATGGATGGGCGGCGAATTGCGGACGACGGGTGCTAACGCAGAAGACAGCCGTCGCAGTGAGTCTGGGACACGCGCTGTCGATTTCTATTAGATTATTGCTACAGACGCTCGCACAGCGCCCCTCCAGATCGATGCGACAGGATTTTTATAGCCATCGATCAGCGCCAAAGAAATGATTCATCGCACGGGCGAGGGACGCATGCTTCGGCATTCGCGCGTCATCTCGAGGCCGCGCTGCGCTACATGCTAACTCTGTTTGACTTGCACGCTGCCCGTCTGCACTAGCGCCATTCCGTGTTTGCGGAATTTTCTGATCTCGGCAACTAAGCAATATACTTGAATCGTTATTTATATCTGTGTGATACTACATGGGGTATGCGTCGAGGGGGCCGCATCCTGACAATACATAGCCACCTATACGTTCGGTGGGTGGACTGGGCGGAACCGCGAACCCAGACTTCCCCATGTAGTAAGATGATGATCCTAAATATTATTAGAATTTAGGCCATGAGCCAACAACTACCATATCGAGCAGGCCGTGAGACAAAATCTCACACAACAGCACGGACCACTTCCCAAAAGGTAACGTTCCTGTAGAAGCCGAAGAAAAGCCGATCCTGCCCCAGCCCAGTGATTGGACGGACGAAAATCTCTTGCAGTTCTTTGAAGTAATGGAACGGGCTCCGGGGCCTTTGGATATGCTGACAGCTACATTGTGACATAGCCGAATATCCTAAAACCAGTTCCGTAGCCGCAACGCACAGTCGCCGGCATGGCTGATGCAGATGCCATGCATCTTCGTGACTCAGTCTGGCTCAGCGGTCAAAGGACCACAGAACGCTCGGTTCGATGACTGTAGCAATTCTGATGATTTCATTCACTACGATTGATCATGCACAATTTCTGATGCATAGATTTGGTTTGAATCTCATCAGACTGGGTGGCAAAATCGACGCGAAGTAGGCGGCTTCTGCATGAAATGCAGAGGTAAGACGGACTCTCCGTCTCCAGTTTTCCACGATGTAGCACAGTAGCACTCCTGGGAAATGTATGGCATTCAATATAAAGAGTGACTAATAAATAGACAAAACCAGAGAACTATTCGAAATGATCGCAAGCATTAAAAATGGTTGTTGAAGGGCCCTGAAGAGAATTGAAGGTCCTGATCGAAATGTCGGATTCGCGTTCTCACCGGCCGACTTCCTTTCTGGACGTGAAGACTGGAAGGTCTTGATTGTCGTCCACCATGGAAGGTGCAGATGAAAGCTGAGCTGAAGAGACGTGTCGCATAGGTCTAGGTGTCAAAGACGTATCGGACAGGAGCTATCAGAGACTGATGAGGTAGAATCGGAACCGGATTTCTTATTGAACTTACTGATCTTGCGAGCCACTGAGAAGATCTTTGAACGACATATTAGATTTTGGCTTGCGGGAAGGCCCAATTATTGGTGCCGCTGGGCCAAGGACTGGCACGCGGTCACCTACACCTGCACTCATAGCACTCTCGGCAAGCAGACCGCTTACTACCGGCAATGCACTTTTGATGATTGCAGGGGCTGAGTCGAGGACTGCACTGCCTATGCGTTGAGCAATGGACTTGAAATCGTCGAAAAAGCCCTCAGCTTCCAATTTTTTCGGAGGTGCTTTCATCAGAGCCTGCAGTGCAGCTTCTCCCATGACATGACGCTGACAAAGCGTAATCATTTGCTTCTCATCAGGCGTGGGTTCCATCTCAGACTCTGGAAGCTGGCTTGCCAAGCCAACAAAGATATTTTTAGCAATTGGAGCTGCAGTCTTCAGGCCTTTGACAAGGAGATCACCGAGGTCGCCAAAGAAGCCTTCTTCTCCAGGAACTGGTATGGTTGGCTTCGTAAGGATGGCCAGGAAGGCCTCTCCCTGCGTATCGTCCATCAGTGCCGCCTCTCCTCGGTTATACGTTAGCGGCTTGCGGCGCAGTGCCGAAATTGGTTGGATAGGGTCTGCGTTCCCTGCCATTTGATTTTTTTCGAGTTCCTCGAGTCTCTCGAGCTTCTGAAGAGCGATACTCAGCGCAGCATTCTTGACAGCGGGGAGAATCTTTGGGGCGAGCTTGTAGACTGTTGGTGACACCTTGCTGTAGGCTTCTGTCATATTTTTGAGAAGATTCATACTTTTCAAGTCTTCCGGCGTTCTTTCAATGACAGTCTGTAGAGCAGCTTCAGCCAGGACCGCTCGGGCTGCATGGTCTCCATCCTCTTGAGATGCCACGCTTGATTCTTTGACAGGGGAGTTTTCAGCCCCGGCTCTCTCCACGCGTGTAGTTTCTACCGTCTTTGCGGCAGCGCTCATGACGGTTCCAGCAAGTGCCGCAAGTGTTCCACCGACCGGACCCAGAGAAGGAAAAGTACTGCCCTGCGCCATTTTTGAAGCAATGGGCACGCCGATACGTATGACATCCTTAAGAACTTCCATAAACTCTTCTTGGCCATCGGTCGTCTCAGCGCTACCCGCGCTTTCCGCGCTCATCGCGCTCTCGGCGTTCGAGGGCTTGAGAGACGATTGCCTCATCACGTCGGCATGGACGTAGGTAATTCCTTTCTCCTTTTGTTGAATGGTGTAATTGTCATCGAACACGGATATCAGGGACCAATATGGATTTCCAAATTTACCCAGAATGGGGCTGGCTTTGTTCAAAGCCCCACCACCATAAACATGGGCACCGATCGAGATTGCTGTACCTTCTCGAAGTACGGGTGATCCGGATTGTCCTGTGGTCGGGAAGAAAATCAACTCTGAGCCATTTGGAAACAAACTGCAACAACCTACCTCCAAATGTGCTGATGTTATACTCCAGCATGTAGCCCTCGGCGACGGACAAGTTGTAATCGATATTCTTGAACTCCTGTCATCATAATGTTTAGCATTTGTCTAAATAAGGTGTTGTTTGTATTCTTTTCCTTACCTGATACATCTGTGCTCCCCTCTCGTCATCCAATTTCTGATCGGCAGGATAACCCACCACACCGAGCCGCTCCGAACGTTTTAGAGGTGTTTCACTGAATGTAAATGGGACAACGCCATCGAAGGGTCTGTCCAGCTGCACAAATGCAACATCATTGGTTCGATTGTGAACGCTTTCCAACCACCCAGAGGTTGTCACAACCTTAGAGCCTGATCTAGATCAGTACTCATACTTCTGTTGAGCTGACTGAAGACAAAAGAGATTAAATACCCTTGCGACTTTGAACGCTGCTGTCGTTTACGGAAGCCTTGCCGTTGTACCCGATATAGGCTTTGATTTCAATGCATCGTCCAAATTTGTCGCTCCAATTGTACACGTTATGGCCAGCGGTTGCCATGAGATCCGGCCGAATGAGCCAGCCGGTCCCCATAGCAATGCGTGAATCACCCTTTGCTTGTCCCTCATAACGCATCTGCATTTTAACAATTGCTGAAACACTCGATTAGAGGTCAATCATAATGCTTCGGGATCATGTCACTCACAGCGATACTTGCCGCCAGGAGCAAAGTCTTGCGGAGGTACAAGCTCGCGCAGATCTTGATCCATAGTGGATTCGCCATTGAAACCGCCATGATCCCCAAGGAGAAATGTCTCAGCGTCTACCCGTGACGGCGACGACTGAGGTAAAAGAGACCATGTACCGACAAGGACTTTGTCGTTAGGAACGCGGGACGCTCGGGCCATATTCGCTGGTAGGCGGCGGGGAAGGTCAAGCGTTAATAGGTTTTGAAGTTCTGGAAATACATAGGAAGTAAAGAGTCGAATGACAAAATCAATGCTGTTTTGGAGACGAAAGTATTCGGATGATCGAACAGTCAGTATTCAGACAGGGCTACGCGTGCTTTAAGTAATGAGTTTACACGGGAATGAATCTTTGAGATAAGGGTAACGTGATTAGATGAAGGCGTTATCGAAGTCGAGACCGGAAATGATCGCCCACATCAGCAGATGAAGCGCTTGCGAAATGATAATAGGCCAGTGGTCAAAGTAATTGTATCAGTGCAAGCCTTCCAATAGGATACCACAGAGCATGAAATTCTTTGATCAAGCGCTAACGCTTGGTGGGGAGGGTGTGAGAACGAATGCATGCAGACGAGGCTGTCGGGATCCTGATTCATGGCAGGGTCTGAAATAATGCACCTTGAAGGAGGGGCTAGGCTTCGACTAGTTTGATGCCCTCAAATCCGCATCATGATCGACTGAGGCCCAGACTCATTCGTGAAAGCCACAAGCCTTGGGGAATTTCGATGATTTTCGCTCTGAGCGATTCATTCACCCTTCGCATGCACGACCCAGTGCTAGTCGTGCCAGAAGTTATCCCGTCAACACTACTGCAGCAGCATTTTAATTTACAGCCGCTATACAATGAAATCAAGCATCTTTGACGCACAGTATCGACTCAATGAATCAATCCAGGCTGTCAAGGGAATTCAATCAAGTTTCGGTGACAAAAGGAATGAGCTGCAGCAGGCCGAGTCGCGCCTGAGGTGATTCGAGGAAGGTTAGACCATACTAGGCATAGCCCTATTGGGTCACGGCGATGTGGCTTGATCTAGATCACCCCAGTCCCTCAGGTGCGTTCGCTGGGATTCCGCGGGCGGAGCAAAGCGGAGGGGACCTTACTACGTACTTAGTAAGCGATATCGACCGGAGGTTCCCAACCATGGAACGCCCCGCGGCCCATTTCGGAGGTCTCCAACAAAGCAACGGAGATAAACAACAAAACGGTGCTTAGCTAGGCATTGTGGATTCGCGCTGATCCCTATTATCTTGATCCACGGACTTTGCTTTTCGACGCGCGCTGCTGGCTGCACACGTTGATCCTTTTTTTGTTCTACTCTGGATACTTGTGATCTCCTCGCTTTGTCACAAACATGTTGCAGAGATCAAACAGTCGCTCCAATATGAACGCTCAAGCTGGCCCTGGAAGCCCAATCTACTTTAGCAACAAGCAAATGGGAGACTATCTCAAGGACCTCCGGAGCAACCGCACACAGAGACCGGCGGGGGCCAGACCCCTCAATCAAAGCCCAACGCGTAGCTCCAGAGATCGAAATTCCATTCACTCGAGGCCATCGCTGTCCTCTGATTCAGATCCTCAGCTAAACCATTCACGCTCCTCAAGCGTCCTTTCATACTATCAAAACGCCGGCTCAAGCATGTCCGGAAGGAGCTCGCCTGAGCGAGCATACTCCTCCATGTCCGGACGGAACTCGTTCGAGCGATCATACTATCCAACATACAAAGAGCGAGACTCGAGGGTTCGCGAGAAAAGCGAGGCTCGTGCTGTCAGGCTTGCCATGGAGCAGATGGACCTCGAGGACGATCAACGTATCATGGAAGCAGCAAGACAGCAGTCTGATGAACTGATACGTCAGCACCAAGATCCTGATCGGCCCTACGTGGTAGATGGGGAGGAAGAGAAGACAGTGACCCTCGCATCCTATAATCCAAGGACGATCGAGCCAGAGTCGACACGGACACCAGCAGTGTACCAAGCTCCACCAAGGTCAGAACTGGAGCAATCACAAGGACAAACTCCGAGCCCACGAAAGTCGTCTAATCCTTTCTCGTTGAGCCGTCTGTCCGATCGTAAACGCACCAGCATCAGGAAAAGTTTCAGTAGCAGATCCAAGCAAGACGCCTTCCCGAACGCGACTGAGATGATATACGAAGACGAACCGAAGGCCACCAGAGCATTTGCGGCTTCTAAGACTGCTCAAGAGGAGATGCCGAACGCAACACGTAGAAATCCGTTCGCTCGTGCTCGATCTTCGGTTCAAAATCTTGCTTTGGGAAGCGTGCGATCCAGACCAGAACTCAGATCTCACGGCAGCAACCAAGAGAACCGTGAGGAGCTCCCGCAGCAACCCAAAATGCGATTATTGCAACAGGATTTGAAGGGCACATCACCTCGGATCGCAGATGGCGTTGAAGCGAACGGTACTGAAGATCTCGAAGAACCCAAATACAAGAATGGGGTCGAAGTACGGAGCGATGACATACGTGCAGCAACGTCGAAGAAGATGAGAGACCGAAGCCCAGGTTTACCATCGCCCACAGTAGTCAGCGACAGCCCAGGGGAGACCGATCGTGAGCTTCGACAAGAACTGGTCTCCAAGTGATAAAGATCTTCCAAAGGAGACGACTGCGGTGACACAGCGCTCACCTCTTCTTCGGCGTGTGAGCCCGTCTGGCGAGATTTCATCACTGCAAAGAGTGTCCACCGCGCCTGTGGCTCCGACGAGGAAAAGTGCAGACTCGATGGCCACGCAGCCACGTCAGCAGCGACAGCAACTGCGACAGCCACAATCAACGCCAGCGCCATTGCCGAGAGCCTCGACATTACCGTCGCAGACACAGGTTAGGACGGCACCCAGCACAAGGAAAAAGGACGCGGAATCTCCAATCCCAAGCATCCAGGTGGCCGAGCCGGAAGCATTAAAACTCGATAGTGACCAGAAGACTCGCCACAGTATCCAGAAGGCTCCAGTCCCAACTATCAATGTACCCGACATGGCGGAGAACAGAAGGGATGCCCACACGGCCGCTTCGTCCAGAGAGACTGCACCCAGGCCGCAGCCGCGACACGCAGCTACTGAGCCGACAAATATGCACGCTTCATCGTCCTTGTCGAGACGCGGTCACTGGTCTCCCGCCGCCATACGTTCGCCAGCCCTGTGCGCGCAGTGCGCTTTGCCCATCAAGGGTCGCACCGTGAGTGCGGCAGGTATTCGATTTCATCCAGAATGCTTCTCATGCCATAAGTGTGGAGAGGGACTTGAGTGCGTTGGTTTCTACCCAGAACCAGCTACGAAACGGGAAGAGCGGCTGGAGCGTATGGCCAAACGAATGGATGGAGAGCATGTGCCTGTACCTGAGGGAGTAGCATCGTTGGAGGATGATGAGGACGACTCGCTTCGATTCTACTGCCACCTCGATTTTCATGAGCTGTTCAGCCCTCGATGCAAGAGCTGCAAAACGCCGATCGAAGGGGAGGTCATTGTGGCATGCGGAGCGGAGTGGCATGTGGGACATTTCTTCTGTGCCCAGTGTGGAGACGTAAGTTGCATACTCCGACGTGTTTCCGAATCGGAGACTCAGGTACTGACGCATCCGGCTCTTATAGCCTTTCGACCCGAACACGCCGTTTGTCGAGAAAGACGGCTACGCGTGGTGTGTCAACTGCCATCTGACCAGATTCTCTGGGAAATGCACATTGTGCAAGAAGCCGATCACAAAGCAGGTTTTGCAAGCCCTTGGCGTCGACTGGCATCCAGAATGCTTTTGCTGCACGGTAAGAGCGCCATGTGCTTTTTCCCCCTATTCACAGTAGCTTACTGATATATCTCTGACAGGACTGTTCTCGGCCAATTTCCGGCGGGAGATATTTCTTGAGAGGCGCTGGAGAAAAGCGTATCCCTGTCTGTCAGCAATGCGAGGAGATCAGATTGAAAGCATAGGATCTGGGGTTTCCATCAAGTTCCAAGAGAAAGCAACACTCCACATGATATGCCTATCTGTCAAGACTATGTTTTGTTCTATTTCACGGGGCAAGCCTGTCACCACTATCGCTCCTTCTATGAATAGCTGCTGTGTAATTATGCTTCGTAATTTTGTCGTGCCTTGCCTGCCTTGCCTACCTTGGCCAACTCATGCCGACACCTTAACCTTAAGGTACCCAGGTAGGTAATACCCCCTTGGCACTGATTACCCCCAGCTAGGTAGTCTAGCCACAACTGGCAATGCTACCTGGAGACTCGACAATTCGCTTGATACAAGGAAGATTTCCAACGTCTCACGATGATGGAAGAGTTTGAGGCAGTAACACGCTGCTCCAATCGCGCAGCAATTGCTGGAATATGAGGAGCAATTGAGTGGATAATGCTCACCGGGATGGCATGGGAGCAGCCGCGTGGCGCGTGGCCGTCGCCCGAGGCTTTGACTCGATACGTCCCAAGGAACCACTAGACCGACAATGACCTCATCTCCTTCGAGTCGCTGTTGTTGCCCAATCGAGTGTCTCGCGATCCCAAAACCAGACGCGACGTTTCGAGCTTTCGATAGGCCGCCCTGTGCCGGTATGAAGAAATATACCTAATACACATACTTCATCTCTTTTTTTGTTGTTGGATATTATCTCTCCCTTTCCTTTCCCCTCTTCCCAAACCCCTCTGTCCATCCATTGCCATCGGATTGAGTCGCGTCGCTTCGAAGTGTGCTTGTGCTTGTAGGAAGCTGTGGATCTATCGAAACCGGCTGAAGCACTTACCGCAACGCCTCGAAACGGCTCGTTCTTTTTTTCCCGGCCCATGTTCTGAGATTTGGTTCCAGCATCTCCGTTCCGGTTTCTCTCGCCTATTCCATCTTCCTCGTACATAGAAGCTAGGGATATGGCCGTGAATCCGAAAACTTCATTCATTTGAATACCCATTTCCTTGCGTTCAATTTTCCATTTGTTCTGAATATAATCTGTAAGACGCGTCAAAGCTCCTGCACATACTCGATACCCCCGGAAACCTTACTCGAAACGCTTCGACGAAGCACCAAAAACAATCTTCTCACGACCATTTTACGAATGCCGCTCTGATTATACTTTCTATTCGACGCAACTCTTGTTTGCATTGATTTTGATCTCAGTAGATCTGGGGTCTTCGCTCGAACCCAATTGCAACCGTAATAAACTTGTTAATTCAAAATGGAGGCCTCGAAATACGCTACCACAGACCGTGCTCCTATCACCGAACGATCTAAGGAGCTTGCCAATCAATACAACATTCGTCGTTCCACCGAAGACTCGAAGCCTCTGCCACCCACTCCCTCCGACAACGCCGAGCCGTCCGCCACAGACGAGAGCGTCAAAGAGAATGTCTCCCCCCAAGTCGCTCAAGACGAACAGAAGAGCCTAGTAGAGAAGCAGAAGCCAAAGCGCGAGGAAATACCCAGATATCGGCCGCGACAGTCCTTGTCCACGGACACCACGAACACAAATTCCTCGCCGACGCCCCCCAGCGCTCGGAAGAACAAGTCCTCTGTCTCAAGCATTACCCAGGACACACCCTCTTCGCCTAATGAGTCCAAGTCCTCGGCCAACCCTACCACAGAAGAGACCGAAATCCAGACTAAGATTGATGGGGAGATGCCCGCTACGCTGCCAGACCCTGTGCAGCCAGAACCCGGACAGCAGGAGTCTCCGAAAGGAGCCGGCCCCCAGACGATGGCCAGTCCCATTACTTCTGAGCAGCAAGATCAAGGCCTCGTGGTGATAAAGCCTGATGCCGCTGCCGCTGCCACCACCGCCATTACCGCTCCGCCTGTCCCCCTGAAGGATGAATTGTCTAAAGAAGCCATTGTTCCGCTGACTGCGCCTTCCCAGAAGCAAATCACTGGGTCCAAAGAAGAGGCCATCACTGCATCCAAACCAGCTGATCAAGCTAGCCCAAGCCCACAACCTTCTTCACAGTTGCCGCGCCCTCCGAGTATAGCCCCTTCTCGCACACCGGGCCTTGAGGTACCCTCCCGTTCGGGAACGCCCTCATCGAGATCTGGCGCTAAGAAACGTGTTTCCAAGCGCGGAAAGCCATGCGTCATCAGAGTGCCTGTGGCAACTGTTTACGCTGAGCGAACCATCCTGCCCATGAGTGTGGACGAATACGAAGAACGTCTTCGAGGTTTCGCAACGCAAGGTTATCGAATCAATGGCTTTGATCACGCCGTTATTCATGAGGATGGCCTCGACCTTGAGGTGCCGCCCGCAACAGACAACCAGATCTTTGACTTCCCAACTCTCTCCGCCACCACCGATCTTGACATTCCCAGTCAGGAGAGTACTGCGAAGCCCGTGGTTGTAATACCTGATCAAGCCAAATGGGATGCCTACCAGAACGGTCTGATGGAGCAGAAGTTGAAGGCTCTTGGCGTGTTTTTGGCCGACGAGGAACCGGAGCCACAGCCTCAACCGGAACAAGAGCCACTTATCTACATGTCTCGCGATCCGTCCTCCTCTTTGAGAGATCTCGCAGCGTCGCCACCTGCACCTTCTTCTTCCGCCATGAGCCAGACCATGATCACTGGTGGCAATCCATTCTCAGCACCCTTCTCGCCGGCTACTACCACTAACAGCACGTCCATGGGAGCGCTTGCATCACCTAACTCTGCCGTCGCTACGTTCAGCATGTCCAGTCGCTCCGGCAACATTGCTCAGCCCTCCCCCTTTGGTTTTCCATTCCCCCATCAGCAGCAACAGCAACCGCAACAGCAACAGCAGCAGTCGCCATTGGTCAATCATAACGCGCCAAATTCGTATTCACCGCAGAGCCAAGCCATGTCGAGAACTGGATCCGGTGTATGGCCCCATGGATTTCAGAGGCTGCCTTCAAATGTGATGCAAGCTTCTCCCGATCCCTTCGCCTTCGCTGATCGCCAATCGACCCCTAAGCCCTTTGCGGCAGACGGAACTTTGTCGTCTGGCCAGAACTCCCAGCAAAAGCCTTCTCGTCGTACGACGCTCGTCTCAGAGCTTTCCACTGACAGGGTTCCCAAGCAAGAGGGCGCTCAGGACTTAGATGTGAACGAGTCCTACGGCCAGCTCCAGTATCCCACTCCTCAGGGGCATCACCGTCACAATCTTTCCGCCAATCTGGAACGTGTCGCAGAGACTACAGAGTATGCGCCTCTGCAACAAGAGGTCGCCGACATGCAGCGGCAGCCGTCCCAGAGATCCGGTCGAAATTCTATCGCGGCTGATGCCAAGCCTTTTGAACCTCGTCAGTCCAATCACCGGCCTGGTCTCAGCGTCGCATCGAATAACTCCTCTTCGAAACTCAATGTTGAAGCCAAGGAGTTCGTCTTTGGCGGCGGCAGCGCTCACTCGAAGACATTTTCTATACCCAAGGCCTCATTCGCTCCTCCGCCACTGGCCGATGCGTCCAAAACATCAGTTTCGCTGCTCACTGCGCACGCTAACGGCGAAACCACTGGTGGTAGCGACTTTGTATCTGGTCAATTCAGCGTTCCCGCTCAGAACGACTTCTCTTTCTCCGCTCCAAGCGTCTTTAACTTTGCTGCGGCGGCCAAAACCCAAGAATCTCTCGAAAAGGATGAACTGAACCACGGGAAGGACAAGACTTCGGAGGTAAAAGAGCCGGAACCGAAACCAGGAATTTTCGGTCGGATACTGTCGGACATCGTTAGACCGTCTAAAAAATCCAAAGCCATTCCAATTGTCGATCCTAAAACCTTGGAAAAGAAGGGTCCTGTGGTGGAAGCTGCTGATGACGACGAAGATGTTGACGGTCGAGCCGATCTCGGCGCCCAGCGATCCAAGCGTGGCAAGATGCAGGCAACGGATGGAGACGAGATCCCCAGATTCGACCTGCCCCGTGACAACCCTCTTGGCCGAGGTCTGAACAGCCTGGTGCAAGAGTCCATTTCACGCAACGAGAACAGAACTCCATCTGCGACTGTGAGCGCTAAAGTGGAACCGAAGCTTGTGGGAACGGGCAATGGTCTGGACCTAGGCCCTAAAGACGATGGCTTTCCGCAAGCCGCCAAGGAGCAACCGCTAGAACAGGCCGTTGTGCAGCCATCTATAGAAACTTCTCAAGCACAACCCATTTTAGGCAACCGGGAGCCGTCTCCGGCAAAATCCTCTGCGAAGCAAGACCAGCCTGAGCAATCGCTCCTGGACAGCTTGGTTCCCGACAATGCCGTCAAGTCACCATCATTCCACGAGATCGATGCTGTCATGGAACGCATGAATGGTACTGTCAGCGTCGACGCGCAAAAGGAAAATGTCAATGACGAGGACTTCGGGCGCTCGACTCCCGAGTTTCTCGCAGATACCCCTGATCGCGTCAAATCCGTAGGCGATGGTGCCGCCGCCGCCGCAGCAGCAGCCAGACAACAGACTCCAGCCCTTCCGTCTCGTGATGCTTTGGGCGTGTCTGCCGCCTTCCCACCCGATTGGATCGACGATATTGGGGACGCGAAGCGGAGCGAATCGCCGGTCAAGAAACTGAACAGAAATGCCAAGGATGCGCCAATAAGTGATTGGGACGACGTGCTTTCACCTAGCGAAGAACACAAGTTCCTACCTCAGGTTCAATACTTCGACACCCGTGTCAAGGCTATGATCGACAGTGCCCTCAGACAGCATCTTGACCCTCTCAGTAAAACTATGACTGCGATGGGCGCATCCGTCAATAAGATGTCCTTTCAAGAAAGGGTGCCGGGTAGAGCGCTATCTGCGCTTTCCAAAACCAGCAGCGATGCGGATGACGAAGATGATGAATCTGAGGGCGGCACGACCCGGAAGCCGCCACCTACCAATCGCCGCTCTGACAAACGCCTTGAGCAAATAAAAGCCATCATTCACAATGCGTTGGCAAACTCTCAGCTACCCAATACTTCAGATAAAGCGCTCGATGAGATTGTTAACGGAAGACTCGAGGCTGAGAAACGCGCGGCGAGCTTGCAGCAGATGGTTGACTTGTCCGAAAGGGAGATCGAAATTTTCAAAGAGGCCAATGAACAACATGAAGCCAAACTTGCAGCATTCGAAGAGGAGAGAAAAGCAAACACGCTGCGGGTTGGTGAACTCGAGAAGATTGAGCGTGAGTTGCGCAGCAAGAATAGCGATCTCTCACGAGAAGTTTCCGATCTTGGTCGAACACTGGGCGAATATCGCACTTCGGCCAACTCATGGCGCGAAGAAGTTGACTCGGTCAAACAAGCGCGCGAATCCATGAGCAGTACCATGGAACGCTTGAAGCACGAGTCGCGAGAGTATCAACACGCAAAGGACGCGCTCAATGGCAGGATCGAAAAGCTTCAAGAGTCTCTTAACCATGCGACGAACAACCTAAACCAAGAGCGTGCCTCATGGCAACGCAGAGATGAGGAATCCGCGAAGGATCTGGCGATGATAAGCACCAGGCTTGACGAATCGATGCGCACGCAACAGAAGCTTGAACATGAAGTCGACCGACTGACGGAAGTCGAGAAGGAGTCTGTACGAGTCAAGGTGGCGTTGGATGAACTCGAGAACATCCACAACCGCCTGAACGCCGATTACGCGAAGCAGCGACATGAGAACATGAGCCAGCAAGACAGCGTAGCGCATTACGAACGCGAAGCCAAAGAAGCCAAGGACATTGCTCGGGCTGAGATCCAGCGCATATCGACCCTGCTCAGGGCTGATGTTGAGAATGCGGAAAAAGGAGCGGAGAACATCAAGCACGACCTCGAGACGAGGCTGAAGCACGCCAGGGAAGAATTGCAAGCTTCGAGAAGGCATGGCGAAGAGATCAACCAACGCTTCAAGAGCA
This sequence comes from Dicorynia guianensis, assembly GCA_037013595.1. Lineage (NCBI taxonomy): Eukaryota > Viridiplantae > Streptophyta > Magnoliopsida > Fabales > Fabaceae > Dicorynia > Dicorynia guianensis. Next base: position 17,019 of record JASUAB010000017.1, read on the forward strand.
CCTTGGATGAGATCAGCAATGAGAGGCAAGCCGCGATCGGAGAAGCTGCTGAGTCTGCGAATCGTGCACTTGCGGATGAGCGACGACGCCACGAAGAGGCAGTCAAAGAGATGTCGGCTCATCACGAACGGTCATTCCAGGAATACGCCGATGCCGCGAACCAGACGCTTGCACAGACACGACAACGCCACCAAGAAGAACTTGATGAGCTCTCGGCCAAGCACGAAGCGTCCAAGAAAGAATACATAGAATTATCAGAGGCTGCACGCGCTGAAGAGAGGCAACGTCATCAAGACGCTATGGATGAAGTTTCTGTCCAGCGTGAACGTTCCATGAAAGAGTACACGGACTCGTCGGAGGGCTCTCGTTCTGAGGAGCGCAGGGTTTACGAGCAGGCACTGAGTGAATTGAAGGTGCAACAAGAGCAAGCGCTGCAAGACGTTACCTCACAACAGGAACGTCTGATGAAAGCACATACTGAGTCCTTTGAAGCTACCAGATTGGAAGAGCGCAAAGCCCATGAACAGGCGTTGGAGGATCTCAAAGCGCTGCAGGAGCAAGCGCTCAAGGAGCAGAACGAGGCAAACGCGGCGTTGCGCGCAGAAGAGAGGCGGTCTCATGAAGAGGCGCTCAATGAGATCAAGGTACAGCAGGAGCAGCTGGTCAAAGAACGCGAGGAGTCTCTGAGTCAGCTTCGGGCCGAGGAACGTCGCGTGAACGAGCAAGCAATGGCCGATCTGATAGCCCAGCACGAGCGTGCAACCGCGGATGCCAGCGACTTGGCCAACTCGATACGTGCAGACGAGCAGCAAAGACAAGAGGAGGCGATCGCGCATCTGCAAGCGGATCAACGCCAAGCTATCGAAGCTCTGAATGCTTTGCGTGATGAGGAGCGTCGGTCGCATGAGCAAGCTGTTGCGGATTGGCAGAATAAGCACGAAAGGGCGTTGACCGAAGCCAAGGAGGCTGTTGACCGAGCCCGAACCGAAGAAGCATCGTCGCGCGAGCAGTTCCTAACACAGTTCAACGCAGTGCGGGCCGCGGACAGCGAGCACCAAGATCAGGTAATCAAAGACCTCAAATCGACCCACGAAGGCGAGATGCGGAACCTCCAACAAGACAAGCGGCAGAAGGAGGCCAACATGAACGAAAGCCTCAGACTTGCCAACCAGCGCAACGAGCTACTGCAAGACAAGATCAAGACGATGGAGGACAAGGTCAAGGTTGCGCAATCTGCCGCGCACGCTGCAGCTACAGCGGCTCAGGAAAAGACCAGAGGCTTCGCACCCGCTCCCGTTTCAACGGTTGCTCCAAGCACCACATCACCTAGGGCGCAAGCGCAAGCGCAAGCGCAACAGCAGCCTCCGCAAGTGCAAAGCCGCATGCAGCAGTTGCCCGAAAAGATATCTCCGCAGGCGCTGCGAGAGTCAATCGCAGTTCTCCAGGAGCAGCTGCAAGAACGTGAAAGTCACATTGAGCAACTCGAAACAAAGGTGGCGTCTCTGGACGAGGAGGCGCCAGAGAAGCTCCGGGCTCGCGACACGGAAATCACATGGCTCAGGGAGCTGCTGGGAGTGCGGGTCGACGACTTGAACCAGTTGTGCAACATTTTGGCGAATGAGAACTACAACCGTGCAGCGGCTCGCGATGCGGCGATTCGTATCCGCTCGACTGTGCAGATGGAACAGCATGTGAAGGAGAAAGCGATCGCGAACATGAACGGCAGCCCCGGTCAAGGGCGAGCGCCGGCTCTTCCAAGCCTGAGTGACATACAAAATTACGCGTCTCCCCGTGCCAATCAGTTGGTGGCGGCGTTCAGCTCGTGGCGAAAAGGCAGCAGCGGTCTCAGGGAGGCGCTCAATCAAGGCGCGAGCGGGCCGCAAAGCACAGACGTGACGCCATCCAAACCTCCGAACAGAAGACTGTCAGGATTGAGCAATGAGGCGGCGACGGGTCGATCAAGCGCCGCAGTGAGAACATCGTCCTTTTCGTCCGACACGACAGCTCAGAACTTCTTGAATGGTTTGATGACGCCTCCAGCATCTAGTCTGAGACGCACGCCGTCCAGCGGAGCCACGTCACATTATCAGTCCGCTCGCGTGAATCAGTACCTGGAGCCTGAGGATGATGAGCACGATGAACATGCTGCTCCTCTCTCCCTGCAACTAGGGGGACGATGAATTCGACGGTAGCGAGCAAGCCAGCCCGATAAAGCGGAGGCCATCTACGTCGAGCAGCAGCGGCGGCGGTGCCGGCGGCCGATTGAGAAGAGGGCCCCAAGTCAAGCAGGCTCAGCGTGAAGTGCTCGACGCGCCTCCGCTGCTGCGCGAAGAGGCGTACGATGAGGATGCTGCCGTGGCCGGGGATGGCTCGAGCGCTTTCGGTGAGACGGAAGAGGAGGATGATCGACTGGACGGGCCGCTCTCGCCAGAGATGGAAGCAAATAGCACAGACAGCTTGGCGCCGCTTGCTGAGGAGCTGGCCAACGATTGGGCTGATTGATTCGTGAACGTCAAATTCATGGATAGTCGTTGAGCGAGTGTGTTTGTCAGGCCTCGGCTGCTTAATGGACGCTTCGCTCCCTTCATTTTCTGATGTTACATTCACGCTCTTTGGGAGGTTTGCCAATTTTCAATCGTCAGCGCTCGTTGGGTTTCACATTAGACCGTTCCGGACACGGCTTCCGTGGGCCGCTCCCTCGCCTCCTGGCCCTCACGACCGGCTCATCGTAGAGACTCGCCAGCGGTGGGACCGACAACTCCGATGGCGCAGGGCCACGGACGCGCACAAAGTACCAAGATACCCCTTAATTTACAAGACCTTCTTTCGGCAAGTAGGAACGCGACTCATCTTTCAAATGTGTTTCCCGTTCCTGTTCTCTCATCTGGTGCAACTCCTCTGTGAAGTCTACCCCTTTCTCATATACCCCTTTTTACATCCATTTCATTTTCCACCTGCGCGCCATAGCGACGCTAACCCTTGGATGCCCATCGGTTGGCACTTCCCCTATCTCGACAATCCCACGCATCTTTCCCTCCCCTTCCCCCTAAGCACCCACAGAGCGGGTGCCACAAATGTATGGCCCCGTCCCCAGCTTTGACGCCACGAGGAACCAGTAATATATGTATTGCATGCCCGCGAGCTTCTCGGAAGGGCCGACTTCTGGATGGACTGACATACTCCCGGCTCTCCTCTATCCGAAACCTTTCTTTGGAGATTCAGGCCGTCCGATCGATGCCCAACGACGAGGAACATTCCTGGGCTCGTTGCTGTTCTCTCATCCGGGGGTTCTGGTGGGCCTCGCTACATGGGCACAGACGCCGATGCGCCGGCCTTCCATGTATACAACTGTGTGCTCGCTTCTACAGTCAAAGAACACGGTAGCCCCGCCCCGCCACGGGCCGTGGGTGATGTCGTATGTCACGTCCCGGATGTTCGACAGGCCAGCCGCTTCCAGCGTCTGGTGGATGATGGCCCAGTGGCCCGGCGGGCCGATCTGGTTGCCACGAAGAGCGCACAGCACGAACACCTGGGCGTCGCTCAGCTGCGCCCGGTGATGGCGGTAGTGGGCGATCAGCAAGTCCATCCATGACTTGATGTGTCTCTCGCCGGACTCGACGCTAAACAAGCCCGTCATCGGGCCTGGGCTGACGTGGGCCATCAGCGTGCCCAGCACGGAGACGATCAGGATGACAGTGCACCCTCCGAGGTGGCCGGTGCCGATCGACTTCGGGCCGGACTCGAAGCTGTAGAACTTGATCTCGTTCATGTTGACGAGCAGCAAGCTGGCCGGCGTTGTTGAAATCTCGATGAGGCTAATGGCGGCCACTATTGTTGACGATCAGCCACTATATCTGTGCGCAAGGGTCTGGCAAAGTGGCAGGGATTACCTCGCAGATATTGCAGTTGCGGACTTGTTATTTTTACGTGGAACGCTGTAGTGTTCTCTTTCAAAGGTGCGTAAAAACAAGGTCGAGGATGGTCGAAAATTGGGCTGAGAGGCTTTGTTATTATATGCAGTGTCAACCCACTTGGATCTAATGAGCTGACATAAAACTGATGGGCAAATGCAGTAGTAAACGAACGGCTTAAGGCGCCGAATGAGCTGCGGCTAACTACGCCCCAAAACTTGGTGAAATGTGCATCTTGCATGCCCGCACGCGCCGCCAGCGTCGGGAGTTGGACGACGCTTGGACGACGCTAAAAATGATCTGACACCCCGTTGAACTGGCCTTCCACCATCAACGTGCCAATCTACTCCCTAGAATTATCTGCTGTTGGTCCCTCGGCATTTCTGAGTTTTCATGTAAGAACCCACAGCGCTTTCCATGAGTCGTCGCTGAGATTAAGCCTGTCGCGAGACCACAGCAACTGGGTTTGGGCTGTCTGCACGTACACGTGTGATTGGAACAGAATCCGGACAGGGCAGGGCATGACTGGCCATCACCAATTCATAACACGAGATTATTGGAACCCATGACGCCACATCGGGTTTCGTGCCATAACCTTTTTTGATGTCATGGCGGAGGTTCCTCCGAGAGAGCCTCAACTTTCAAATCGGTGCCCTGCATTCTTTTCCTTCTGGCAGCAATCAGTAGCGGTCAATATGAGGCCTGATCAATCAATCCAGTAGTCGTTCTATAATTCAAATTCCAGTCAACCACCTCTGCAAGGCTTACAGAATCAAGGCGACTGGCGCTGAGAAGTCGCTCGTGCCTCGCGTGGCACATGAGTCCGATGCAGGTAGTATGGTTGTTGCGTCGTGTGTGTAAGATTGTGGAATGATTACACATACGACATGCCCATGTAGAATAGCTTAGCCTTTGTTGGCGCGTTCACACCTCTAACTCCACGGGGCGAAAACCGAGAGCATTTCCACTTGTTCCACACCTGCATGACGCTCTAAACCGAGATTCCACTTGTCCCAAAATCCCACATCTGCAGGCTGGTAATAGTGCGCATGGGCAACGATTTTTACGCCACCCGGTCACATGCGTTGTTCGCTTCACGAGCCTTGGCTAATCATTATACCTAATCACATAATTAACTTATCAAGATAGAGTTAGAATTGGAAAAGAGCATTGACAAGACCGTTAAAAAAGTGAACGAGCTGGAAAATGTGGAATGATGTGGAAGATCAGAAGAGGCGGGAAGGGTGGAAGAATGTGGAGAGACTTTCTCGTACGCAGCCTGCAGCGTGGCTATGACGGACTAAGGTCCTCTTTTTTTCTATGAATGCCTGTCAAATTTATACACGATCCTCTGTTCCGCCCCTCCCCAAAACATGGTTGCGCCCGCCATCGTGCGCGTTTGCGCTGGCCGCTGCTAAAAGTCCAAAACCCCGACCCCAGTCCCAGTGGCCGGCTCCGCCACCATCACACGCTGTTGTCTCCGACAATCGCGATCGCGATCGCGATCGCCACTGTGCGTCTCCATAGATGGTGTTGTCGCCAGAATTGAGTCTTCCAGGCAGTCGTCCTCGGTCTACAGAACTGAAGCCGGTCTCTCGCTTAGCATTCGCCCGCATTCTGCGGGCTCTTTTTGTGTTGAACAGGTATCTGAGGGAGATGACTGGATCTGCATCAGACGCCCTGTGCATCCTGTTTGCCCGAATGCAATGGTCCTCAGTAGCCTTTGTGCAATCCTTTGATTTTTCCAGAGGTCGACGCAACGAATCCGTCCAGCACTCCGAAAACTTTGGATACCTTGCTTCCTGAACACATTAGCATGGTCAAACTGTGGCCCCCCGTAATTTCTTTAGACCTGCGTTGATTCCGGGCTTCGTCGGCAGCATCCGCACGAGTAGCAGTTCCTTTGTTCGTGGCCCATAATCAAGACTGCTGGATTTGCTTGTTTTGCTCCTGTGCCAGAGGAACGCCTTCTGGCGCTTGACGATAGAGGACAATCTCGCTTTGCTTAAAATACCGGCGAGCATCTGGAACCATCGTCAGTCTTCCTTCTGGGATAAATTAAGAAAGGGAGCAGGGCAGAGACTCACCTTCGTCAATCAACACAAGACTCAGATAGTATCTGGTACTGTATTTTTTGTTCACTTCACGGAAGGTGGGGGTCAAGTCGAATCCACCCAAGAACAGGCGGATTGGGATAGTCTCTCCGCGGCTGGGACTGCCGTCCATGATTTCGAACCGTACCAGCGTCTCGGATTCATTATATTGGTTGGGAGTAGCCCCGGTCGTTTCCCGTCGGATGATGCTGAGCTCCATATGCTTGATCTTCAGGCGCACGAGCAAGAAATAGATTCGACCCACGATCACGTCCTTCAAGTGGTACTTGGACTTGGAGTATTCAAACTCGATGTGCAAGCAGTCCTCAATTCCGACATCCATCTTGATGCTCGAGTTCATCTCCGGCGGTATCCTGTACGAGTAGACCCATAGATCTTTTTCGCGAACGATGTCTGCCATGCGCCGGCTGACCGTTGCCTTGACCATATACCGCAGTCGGACGTTGATCCCATTGTAGCTCTCATACGGTTTCTCAACGTTCTTGAAATTGAAAGGGAAGGTTTGGGGGTGCGCTAAAACACCGGGCGCCGCAAGCTCCGTGCTTGTGCTCAGGAAGGTGTAGTGCGAGTTCTTGTCAAAGAACATTTCGATCGTTCCCAGAAATTGCACTTTGATGCCGGTATGTTCCAGCCGCTTTCCGTCCTTCGGTCTCACTGTGACTGTTCCCTTGACGGACTCGCCGTCCATATACAGTGGTGCCTTTTCCCGGCGATTCTTGTCCAACTTCGTATCGATCATGGTACGATCATCCGTATCTTCCAAGACGACGTCGATGTCAACCGCAGTTCCCAGAAAGAAAGCCATGGTCCTCAAGCGCGGAAAGCAAGTTTGGGGTACTTGGGAAACTTCGAGGTTCGGTGCAGGTCAGTCACCTGCTCCGTGCGGTCGAGGCTGCTTTCGCGGGCGCGCGGGAACGAAAGTGTGATTCAGTTTGGTGCTTGCGATCTTGCTGCTGCGCCGGCGTGTGACCTAGGATTTGCTCTAGAGCGTTCTGTATTCTGAAGAGGAGGGGCGTCAATTCGTGGATACCGGACGAAGTAGCTGTTGCGACTCGTTGACAGCAGTTTGAGCTGCAACCTGCTGCCACGAGTTCCGCTGGTGGAGAAGACAGCACTGTCACCGCCTTTCTGAAATTGCTTAGCTCCGGCCCCGCGCCTAGATCCCTGTGAGGTTAAGCGCGTCGTTGCTTTTTCCAGAAGTCTATCGCGATAAACGATACGATAATGCCAGACACCTATTCATCGAATCCATCGGAGATGCTTATCCGGGACTTCGATCGCGCCTGCAGTGGTATTCAGCGAGATCTGCTAACATCACTTTACAGGCCACTTAAGAACGTTGACTCGGCAACGCCATTGCTCGTGTTGTGTGCCAATCTGTCAAACTGACCAATGACACGATGCTTGTGGAATTGTTAGAAAGACAGACCCTTTCATTGCTACAAGGCTAGACCTCTGGTCACGCGCTTTCCAAAAGATGATAGTTAATGTCGTTGTGAGGCTCATCAGTCAGCCTCTATACTTTGGCTTGCCGCTGTTTTTCCGGCATAGACCGGATTATAGACGCTCAGACGTCATGCCGTCTTGTCTTGAAATTGCGAACTGGGGCCGCCTCAATGCGGCAGTTGCGTTAATACTCGATCACAAGTAGCCCGCTTCGATACGCACCCTACCTACGGCAAGAATTTGACAACAGGTTGTAGTCGTGTGGCAAGACAGACGTCTCCGCCTTTTCAAAGAGATCCTGAGCGAACCTACTCAGATCCCCTAACAGTTCCATTCAATCTCTGTGTTACCTGGGGGTCAATTGGTCACACCGCCTCGTTTCCAATCACATTGTCTCCCATGCGCCTATACTGGCATGCAAAGCTGTTTTGCTAATCCCAGGGGTGAGTGAAGCAGTGGACTGAAACCGAGTCATGGATAAGTCTGGCGCGAAGCGCTACATTTTGGCTATTACCGGTCCTGCTGGTTGCGGCAAGAGTACGGTCGGGCACTATCTTGCACAAGAACTGTCTCTCCCTTATCTGGAGGGAGACGAAGTGAGTCGCTTTCGAACAAGAGAGCTGGCGCAAGCGAGGCTGACCGGAAGAATTTCAAGTATCACCCAAAAGCAAACATTGAGAAGATGGCTCATCATCACCCACTCAATGACGATGACCGTTGGGTGTGGTTGCAGAACTTAGGAGGCGAGGCCATCAAAGTGGTGACGCAACAAGAAGCCCCGGCGGGAGTCGTCGTGACATGCAGCGCACTCAAACGACGCTATCGTGATTTTCTACGAAATTTGTCCCGCGAAGCAGGCATTGTGAAGATGCAGTTCATCTATCTCCGTGTGTCGGAGGAGCTGTCCATCGAAAGAGTCAAGGATCGTCAAGGACACTACATGAAAGAGGACATGGTAAAAAGTCAGTTTGCGGCATTGGAAGAACCAGCAGCCGATGAATCGGACTGCTCAACAGTGGACGTAAGTGGCTCGCCGGCCGACATTCAAGCCTTGGCGCTCGAAGTTGTCAAAGCAACTCTGGGTAAGGAACCGCGCGGAGCATCGATAGACAAGTAGAACGATCCAAGCGGACCTCAAATCCAATTCCAAGGAGTCGCCTGGCGCCTCGACAGAGCATAATATTGCGGAAGGGGCAGCAGAAACAGTGACTATGCATCCGAACCACAGTCTTTGATCCAATTAATGATTAATTGTTTATGCGATATCACAATTCAGAAACTTTGTAGAAAGAGAACATGAATCATCAACAAAGGGACTCGCCGATTCCATCTACGATCACCGAGCGGGGAAATCTAATATTAGGGCCATGCAACGTTTTGCTGGCCAACGTACAGTGACGTGACAGAAGTCCGTAGACACTACCCTAACAAATTTCGCAGGAAAGTGTACATAGACTTTTGTCCTAGTACTGTAACTCACCCGCTCTTACCCTTTCTGGGCGTAGCCCTGTAACGGTATGACGCGCCGTCTACTGTCATTGCTGGAGTTTGCCCACAGTCCAGCATTGCTCAGAGAGTACCATTGCTTAGGCACGAGTATGTGAAGCCAATCTCCTCTTTCCTCGAATACGCCTCATAGATTCGGCAATCTAAAGAACAAAGATAGTGGATCGACGTATCGAATTGTAGCGACTTGAGGATTTGCAATTGTAGCGCCACGCCCCCAAGTTTTTGTCGTCCCGACCTTGACTGAGATGGATGTAAGCCTTTTGGGCCATGAGGTATACTCATTTTAAAAGAAAAGCACGCTTAAACGTGTATGTCAGGGTTTCGCGATTTATGCCATCGGCACATCAGTGTGGTCCGCAGCTCAAGCACTGCCTCTACTCTTCTCGCCGTCACTGGTCGTCACGCTTCTCCTAGATCATGCCAGGGATCCCACAGGTGAGATGATATTTCCTTCCCTTCCGACAAACCCCTAGCTTCTACGTGCGTTTCATGCATTTAGAGGCCCGCTTTGGGAATGGCTTGCCAGCTGCACTTATCTTGTACTTTCAATTCACTAGGGTCCGTCGTGTTCCTTCGCTTGACATGAGCCATATCCCTATAAATTCCAAACCCAGCGTGCCCCATTTCCCATAACGAAACAGCAAGGACATCGAGCGATGTCTGCAAACATGCTGTCCATCATCAGTGCTACGTGTACGCACCGGGTATGAAGTGCAAAGCCATTATTACTCGGAGGGGAGAAAACTAATAGTAACCGATTATGTGTCTTGGTACCTTGCAAGAGATTGCCTTGTTCCGAGTCTCGACATCATTGCTATCCTAAGTAGTGATTGTTTCCTCACCGGCTTCAGCCAGTCCAAATCGTCCGATCATTCCCAAAAAGCACAAAGGCTGACGTCGGCTCCCTCACTTCTAGACATCGAGATTTACTTGTGCCGCACAGGCGCCATCGGCCTCGTTACCATTGCCTTCTTCTCGCTCCTGCTCACCGACGCGCTCGCCTTCTTCTCCTCAAAGGAAGATGCGGCCGACGATCCAGGCCCCGACTCTTCCTCGCACGCCTACTCGGCGCTACTAATCACTACCCTGTACCACGTCGCGGAGCTGATCGTCAGCTACGTACGCTACCAGTCCACCTTCAAGGCCATATACGGCCTGGGCGTGCTGGGCAGCGGCGCCATGGCTGCCTTCGGCGGCTGGCTGATGCTGTTCGGCTTCGACGCCGCCGGCCGCACGCGCCGCAGCGGCTTCCTGTTCCCGCCCGCGGACAAGCGGGCGCTGAAGGTGCAGCGGCGCGAGGAGCGGTTTGAGAAGCTGAAGCCGGGCCACAAGAAGGCGCTGTAGAAGTCTGGGCGGAAGGCAAGGCACAGCGCGCAAGTCACGATAGCAATGCGTCTGGCGAGCAAAATAGACGGCCGGCGGCGCGGGGCTTGGCAGGCGTAGAGGCAATCCTAGAAAGGGGCGCCAATACGCTACTTCTTCTCGTTATCCGAGCCAGCCAAGCGCGAACGGGGAACTGTTCAAGCAGTCGAGAGAGCGTGTCCGCCTGCTGCGTAGCGCTTTTACCTCGCCGTCCGCTTCAGAGAAGCTGACGTTTGTGTGCGCGTGCCCTGCGCTCCGGACCGTCTCCATCACACGACAACTCATCTGACTATGCTCTGATTCGCTTGCCCCGTCTACACATAACGAAATGTATTTGATGTCATTGCTCTTTAGTTGTAATTGAGGATCTCGCAATGTTGCTGGCGTTCACTCTTGTTACACTCCACCTGCTCCTGCTCCAGGTCCAGCTCCTCTACCGGCGCCCGCACCTCCGCCACCGCCCATGAAACTTCTCGCCCTGCGAAATGATATCCGATTAGCAAGCGAGCAAAGTAGTTGGAGAAAGTAAGCAAGTAGGGAGAATCCTTACATCTCCGCAATGGACGGGTCGTTCATCAGGCTGGCCATGTCGGGCATGCCTCCCTCAGCTCCTCCAGCTCCTCCTCCGCCACCGAATCGATTCGCCATATCTCTTATGCTTGGGTTGTTCATGAGGTTGCTCATCATTTCGGGGTTTGACATCAGGTTTTGGGCCATCTGTCTCATCATCGGGTTGTTCATCAGTTGGCTCATATCAGGCATCCCGCCTCCGCCTGCGCCGCCCCCGCCGCCAAGCATGCTTGCCAGCGATGATAGATCTGGCATTCCGCCTCCAGCACCTGGGCCGGTGGATCTGGGCGCTGCTGTGACGTCGTCTTCGTCTCCCTGCTCTTCGACTCGGCGCCTGGCTGTCTCGAAGCCTTTCTTCATGGCCTCACTGCCTCCATTGCCCTCGGCATCAATGCCGGCCTTGTAAGCGTCCATGCTGCCTCTCGCGTCGCCCAGAGCAAATCGCGCCAGGCCGAGCCTGCTCCAAGCCTTTGTGTATTTTGGATCGGCTGCGGTGGCCAGTTCGGCATCCTGCCGTGCAAGATCATGTTGCTGAGTGGCAGAGTATGCGGCTGCCCGATTGGAGAGGTAAATTGGGTTTGTTGGGGATATCTCGATGGCCTTTGTGTAAAGCTCTATGGCTGACTTGTAATCTTTCTTGCTCATTGCCACGTTGCCCTCTCCCTTCAACTTTTCCGCTTCCGCGCTCTTGGCTGTGCCCGCCGCTGGGCCTCCGACACTCGCAGCAGCGGGCGTGGCGGGTCGCCCTTCAGTAGCGCTGCTCGATCCTTCTGTGGAAGGTGTGCTCTTGCCACGGAGTTTCTCGTAGACAGAGTAGATGCTTAACAAGTTCTGGCCGCCGCCACCAACTGCAGACTTGACAGCTGCTGCATCCGATGGGTCAACTTTGAAGGCGTCGGCTATACATTGCGTCGCTACCTCGATCGATTCACGATCTTCGCTCCCGAGTGTACCGTCTGTCAAAGAAGAGTTAAGGAAATCCGTAATCGCAAGCGCCAGACGCTTTTTAGTTATTGCGGGGTCTGTCGCAGACTGCTCGAGAAATTTTCGTCAGTACACAATAGAAAGTGACCCGATTTGGAGTCTGTTTGCTAACCATGGCTGCGAACTGTGTGAGAATCTATTTAAGAACTTGTAGTGCAGTCCACGACAGAACAAAAGTCAACGCGAACAAACACGCAGAAAGCTTCCTCTGACTCTGGATGTCAGGCAGTGGCAGTGGGATTGCGGATCCCGTCACAGCTTACCTCTTTAGGAATAAAGGATGGGACCATCCAATATTAATGGCGAATACATGCATTAATACCAGGCGCATTCCGAGTCACTTTTGGCTGCATTAATCTCACGAATTTCCGACAGGCGCACGCAAGCCTTGAACACACGCGCTTCTCGTGTCACGCCATCTCCCACTCTTTCATGATCCCCGTCGAAGTTCGATTCAGCAAACCTACCAAAACCATCTCCATGTCGCGTAGAACAACAGCAGTTTTGTCTCCCTAGTTCAAGCAGTCCTCGCTTTGATATTCCACACCCTTACTTCGGCAGCTGCATCCAGCCGGCCTCGATATCGGTGTCTTTTGTCAGATACTACTTACAGCATCTTTCCTAAGGCGTTGTCTATAGAACGACCTCGACGTCATACACGACCTCAGAAGGTCATCCTCCCTTGTAATGGCCTACACTTCCGAAGAGGAATCGTCGCTATCTTCACACTCAGACGAAGAGTTCGATCGCGGCGAAGATGACAGGGCGACAGACGCTGATCAGGATGACCAGGACAGAGACACCGTAGATTTGGGCAGTGCTCAGTATGTTCATTAAAATTATCCGGCAACCGCCGATCGTGAGGTGCTAACAACGCTTTCTGCCTTAGTGTGCAATCGGATCGTGATGACTCTCCAACTCGCACCATTGACTCGCTTGACGAGGCTGCAGGGCCAAACGCACGTCCCGCGAAGCGCCGGAAACTTGGCGGAAAGACTCTGGCGGCGCCGCCCGAAGATGCGTCGCGCGGACACGGCGCTTCCGGCAGCAGCATTGCCGTACCCAATTCAATAGACGCATGGGAAGACGACGTCTCGAGTGACTCAACGGGCAGCGTGCCTGGCTCACCCACCTCAGCCCATCACCCTCTCCCAACAAGCTCAACCCGAGACGCGAACGGCATTCCGAACGACGAGTTCAGCTTGGCATCCGACCTGCCTCTGGAATGTCAGTGGGTCGGCTGTTCAGCCGGTGTACTTGAGAACCATGACGAGCTCGTGTCACATATCCTGAGCGTCCACATAGGCAATCCGCAGCAAGGGGAGGGTGCTAAGAGAGGGGGCAAGTTCACATGCGAATGGGCAACGTGCAAGGCCCGCAGCAAGACACACATGTCAGCCTACGCTCTACGAGCCCACATGCGCAGCCATACGAAAGAGAAGCCATTCTTCTGCATGCTGCCTGAGTGCGACCGTAGCTTTACCAGGAGTGATGCACTCATGAAGCATATGCGGACTGTCCATGAAACTGAGAATATCCGCGAGCGTGAAAAGGAGCACGCTTTATTTAGCGGCAGCCACCTCAATCGTGATGGTGTCAATGGTGACTTTTCACCATCTCTGGATGGTGGTCTCGTGAAATCCGCCCCAACCAAAATCAAACTGACCTTGGGCGGCAAGTCGACCCCACCTTCTGCCGGTGCCTCATCGTCCGGTATCCCAGCAACTGGGGCCGCCGGTGGAGGCTGGGGCAAAATCGAGGATGCCAATGATCCCCCATTATCGCCTGGAAGCAGAGATGAAGTGCTGGGATCGTTTCCTCCTGACTGCGTCTTCTCTTCGTGGGAGCTTGCGATGCCTCGCAACGAGCTCTACAGTCTTCTACGCAAGCAGATACAGTGGGCTGAGCAAGACGCTGTAGACCTTGGTCGTGAGGTGCAGGATCTGGAGCAAGAGCGGAAGCATCAATGGTTACGGAAAGAACTTGTGCTTGAAAATGTCATCGAGGCGGAGGTTGCTCGGGCTGAGCGCCGGGATATTTTCTCTCAAGTCGATGAAGAGAATGAGGTCGGAGAAGAACATTCGAATTCCAAGTCACTACGGTCTTCCCACCTCAGGAAGATCGTACCAAAGTTGAGAGCCGAAGCAGATATTGCCCGAAGACTACCCCTGGCTGGTAACGGTCAAACTATCTGGTATCGACAGGATGAATTCTTGTCAAGGAAGACTGTCAAAGGCAAACATGGTGGAGCAGCAGGCTCGTTTCCCCCTCGAGCTATGCTCAATGGCAATAGCAACACGGGCCAAGAGGATGAAGACGCTTCTGGCGGCGTCGGTCCAGCAGGCAATGGCGAGCCAGATGAAGACGAGGATGAAAATCTGGGCGTTGGCTCTGGTGACGGAGACGATACGGAGGACGATGTTTGAATTTCACGAGCCTTCGAAAATTATGCTTTTTATCTCGACGGTCCTTCTCAGATAATTGAAAGGTCATCGCGAGGTTAAAAGCAGATGTAACAATGATATTGGACGATGGAGACGTCGCGTCTTGCTTGTCTCTATGGCAAGTTCTTGTCACTGTTCCTCTTTGTGGTCGGTTTTGACTCACTATGGGTACTATATGCCATACAAATTCTTTCCGGAGTCGGCGTTTTGTCTTATCACTCTGTGACTTTTTTTTTCCAAAAGGGACTTCTCAGCTGCCGCGGATCTCGTTCCGACTCTTCTATTTCAGGCCCTCTCATGAAATTTGACCAAGACTCGTTCGCATGATTTTAAGCAGTACAAATCAGTCCTGTCTGTTTGAGCAGGCGGTGAATCTCACGTGACGGGCCGAGCCGGCGCAGGGCGTCAGCATGGTGCCTCTTTGCTTGTGAAACGGTGCCTGGAAATCACGTCACCGCAACGCTAGAATGCCACTGCTTGCTGCATTTGGTAAAAAGATTATCTTTTTGAAACCTCGAAGGTGTTTTAACATGCCATCTGTCTGCCACTTTGTCCTTGACTCTGAAGCGAGGCCAATATAGCTGTGCTTACGGTGGGATCTCGTCTGAGAGGCAAACTGGGCTCTATGAGCCTTGTTAGCCAGCAATTCTGGTCGTTCGAATAAGAACGAGCCTCAAGCCGCAATTTCTATTTCTTGCAGATTTTGCAGCATCCATCATTCTGCGTATTCTCGTCGATCTCTGCGAGCTCATTTTCCTTTCAATTCGGCTCAACCTCGACAAACCGCTGGTCGGAATAAGTTAACGTCAGGCTCCTACAGAACCTCGCTCAGCAAAGTAATACCGTATTCTCGATTCATCCTCTCAAGATGTCTACGTAAGCAATGCGAAACCCCTCCGCTATTGCTGCCCCTCTTTGTACCAAGGCAGGGCATTCGATAACATGCAGGTACTGACTTCTCCATTAGCAACATTACCTGGCACCCGGGTCTGACCCGTAAAGAGCGCAGCACTTTCCGCAAGCAAAGAGGCCTGACAATATGGTTCACTGGCTTGTCTGCTTCCGGCAAATCTACCATCGCGACTGCCCTTGAACAACATCTCCTCCACCTCGGCCTCGCTGCTTACAGACTCGATGGCGACAATGTGCGTTTCGGCTTGAACAAGGACTTGGGTTTTTCAGAAAAGGACCGGACGGAAAACATCCGCCGCATTGGCGAGGTGAGGTTTTCGGAGATTTGCTGTATATTTGTGCAGACACTCATCAACCACTCATCTCCAGGTTTCCAAGCTTTTTGCCGACTCATCCACCATCGCCATCACCTCCTTCATCTCTCCTAACAAGGTCGATCGACAGACAGCCCGTGAAATGCACACCCAAGCAAACCAGGGCGGCAATGTTGACGAAGCGCTTCCTTTCGTGGAGGTCTATGTCCAGATTCCCGTGGAGGAAGCCGAAAAGCGAGACCCTAAGGGTCTCTACAAGAAGGCACGGGCGGGAGAGATCAAGGAGTTCACCGGCATCAGCGCTCCATACGAAGAGCCTGAGAACCCGGAAATTAAGATCGAGAGCGCCAAGACGAGTGTCGAAGACGCAGTTGCCATCATCGTCAAATATTTGACGGATAAGGGTTACATTTCAGTTCAATAGATGCGTAATGAAAGGCAAAATTGAGTCAGAGCAGAGCTTACGAAAACTCAGAAAGCATTACCAATAGAAAGTAGTGGTTCAGCCTCGTCGTTTAACAGTTTACTGTACCAGATGCTTCGAGAGGCACATGCAAGAGACAAAGGCCCCATGGATAAATAATTGTAAGACTGTCAAGAGTGTCTCAAGCAGAACCGGCATTGCACAAGTATGGGCAGAAGACAATGGAGCTCCGACCAGCCGAATATAGCTCGTTGATTCACAGACAGTTGGACGACTTTGATCTTGCTTATTGATGTATTAAAGTCAGCATTCTGACTTGGGTCCATTCAGAAGTCCCAGAAAGGTGCATCGAAGTGAATTGGACTGACGTCATACATGAATGCTCGACCTGTAGCCTCTGGGTGAATACGATTCGTATTCAAGACATTGCCAGTGTTTCGACAACTTCAGAGCCTTTGGTGCTATTTGATTCCAGACCTCATGTCGTTGGTTGACCTCTGGGAGTGATCCCCTCCCCAACTCAGAGTCATGAGGCTACAAGCTGTCGAAAAGTGATTCACGATCCAAAGTGATGTCCGATGGCGCCGCAATCCCCAAACAGTCGAGATCTTCGACTTCTTCGAGTATGTATATTCTTTCGAGCTCTGTTGCTTAGCTGACAATGTTGCAGCTGTCCACCTATTGGCAGGACTGGGCTCGGGTCTCATCAGCGCGGTGCTACTTCAACCAGCAGATCTACTAAAAACGCGCGTCCAACAATCCCCATCGCACTCACTCACGGTCGCCATCCGCGAAATCCTCTCCTCTCCCAAGCCTATCGTTCCACAGCTATGGCGTGGCGCGCTGCCATCATGCCTGCGCACAGGGCTGGGCTCGGCTATGTACTTCTCGGCTTTGAACGCCATCCGATCGTCGATGGCGTCCCTACCCAACTTCACTGTCGCGGATGAATCGATCCGAAGCTCCAAGACTAGTCCCAACGTCTCCTCCACCTCAAGCGTGCTGCCAAAGCTAACATCCACGGGAAATTTGCTAGCTGGAGCGACAGCACGAGCCTCGGTCGGTTTTATTTTGATGCCCATCACTGTCTTGAAAGTCCGCTTCGAAAGCAACTATTACACATACAAGTCGCTAAGCAGCGCCGCGGCCAGCATAGTCAGGACGGAAGGGTTCAGAGGATTGTGGAGTGGTTTCGGCGCCACCGCGATCCGTGACGCCCCGTACGCCGGCTTGTACGTGGTGTTCTACGAGAGCGCTAAGTGGCGATTCAGTCAATTCTTCTCTCGGCCAGCAGCCACTCTCAATTCTCCTGACAACAAAATGTCTTCACCTGCCTCAGCCAGCGTAAACTTCCTGTCAGGCGCCGTCGCCGCCTCACTCGCGACGGCAGTCACAAATCCCCCGGACGCGGTCAAAACCCGCGTCCAGCTGATGCCGTCCAAATACCGCAACACATGGCAAGCTCTGCGGTTGATGTTGGCCGAAGAAGGCGTCCGGAGCCTCTTCGACGGGCTAGGCCTGCGGATGGCCCGCAAAGCCATGAGCAGCGCGCTGGCCTGGACCGTCTACGAGGAGGCAATCCGATGGGCGGAAACCCGGCTGTGAGCCAAGGAGGATTCGTTGCAACCGAATCCTGTAGACTTCTCGCCGACTGTTTCTCAGAGCCCGTCCCTGCTGGACACAAAACCTCCTATTTTTCTTGAACTTGCATGAGCTGACCGGCCAGGCTTTGTACGTTCATATAGGCGTAGATGGATATACAGATACATGCGCACGGAACATGGGCGGCCTCAGTCGGACGGTGTTTTCTAGAATGCATTTTCTTTCAAAAGGTTATGTACACTACTATCAACACGCAGCATCACCGCTTCCTTTTATTCCTTCGTAGATCATCAGCTTGAGTCCCGTTTGTTCGCAATCTATACAAGCTTGAACGATACCCCGTGCCATCAGATCGTCGTCTTCGTGCTCGGGTATGCAATCGAGAGCTGTGCTCTCCCACTCGACCCAGGCTGCATGTATGGATCTAATGCCAATGTTATTTTGGGGCGTCCACGGACCCTCCCCATCCACCTTGCATGCTCACTCGACCTTATCTCAATCCAACCGCGGCTTCAGGTAACTTGGCAGCCGGCCCGCGTCGGCCGGCTCCACGTACATCGCTATCGCCTCAACCATTAGGCGCGGGTCACGGATTCGAGGTCGCCGTGCGCGCGGCGGCATAACGTGCAACTCGTTCGGTGCAAGGACAGGTGCCGTGTCGGGCAAGGGGGGCGGCGAGTCGACGGTGGCGGCCGCCTGCTCGGCGAGCTGCTTTTTCCAGATGGCAATTTGCTCGGCCGGTAGCAGCAAGCAGTTGGGATCATTGTCGAGCGGCTCGATCCAGCCCCTGACCCCGGCTTTGCGGCCGTTCACATCGACGGTGTAGGCCTTGAGCACAAAGAAGCCGGGCGCTCGTGACGGCTTGCGGTAATCGATGTCCAAGGCCGCCGTAACGCCTGTTCCGTTGGGCAACGCCGGAAAGCAGCAGCGCGCGAGGCCCTCGTCGAGCAGCGTGGCCAGCAGGCCCCCGTGCACGATCCCCGGGTGACCACACAGCTGCTGGCCGAGGTGCATGACCGAGACCAAGCTCTTGCCGCCATGCTCCGTGAATACGAGCGGTGGAACGGCGATGCGGCCAGGCCCTGCAAGCGTGCCACTTGTCAGATTCGTAGGCTTGACCGCGTCCGGCAATTTGAGGTGTGGCCGCGACTCCTCGAAGCGACCGTCGGCGCGCAGCTTTGCGACCAGCGGGTGGTTGACGATATGGTTGTTAAGTTCAGCCTCCTCATCAGACGCTGGTTGGTATAAAGAGAGGGTCTCGGCGTTGGATTTTTGGCCCTCGGTGACTAGGGCATAAAAGGCATGGCCATTAGGAAAATACTTGAAAGCCGCCCAAGCACCTGTGCTAACCCCACCCAATGCTACCACGACAAACAAGAGGCTATAGCCAATTGTACTTGTGAAGAATGATGATCTTATGGGTTCGTGAGTATGAAATGAGCGGGAAGTCCCTAAAACGTTCGGATCAGCTCTTCGTACTGCAATATTAAGAGTCAGAAAGACATACCTGAATGCTGTAGGCGGCGCGGATTTATCCGGTTGACGGCATTGCGGACATGGCTGTCTGGCTGATTGACCGCACAGCAGTTCACAGTCTGGGCGTTACTGAGGCCGTGTTTCCTGCCTGATGATCTAAGAGGAGCAAGCAATCTCACTGCCCCCCTCGGAGGCTGCATACTGTGCACACGTTGATTGTTAGGACAAGGATGGCAGGATGAGCAAGACCCAAATCACTGGTATACACGACGGCTCTCAGATTATGTCTCTTTTCCCGAACCGAATGCGCAAGCAGTCGGGGATAATTCTGTCACCTGGAAAATAGTCAGAGCTGGAAAGACGCGATCCTGCTCGGAAAATGGTAATGGGAAGATGCGCGTTTGTTTTAACCACATTGAGCAAGCCGTGATGCATGTTCATGTCCTTGCAAGGTAGCTTTGCATGGCCTGCTTGAAGCTAAAGACTTACCTAGGTAATTGTTTAAAGCATGCGTGCAGGAAATTTACTTCGCGAAACGGAATAGAACGAGGCAAAAGACTTGGATACTGGGGTATTCGTGTTTCTGTATTAGTGTCGTGAATTGTCAAAGGCTCTCTTGAATTACGCCAAGCTAACTCGCAGCTATCCTCGTCATTGCACGTGCGGATTGCAGGAGACCCAAGCTCATCTGCCTGACCCTTCTACTCCTCAACCTCGACAGGAGCCTCCTCCTCGTATTCCTCCTCAGCATCCGAAGCAGAAGCTTCCTGGTATTGCTGGTATTCAGAAACCAGATCGTTCATGTTACTCTCAGCCTCCGTGAATTCCATCTCGTCCATGCCTTCTCCGGTGTACCAGTGCAAGAAAGCCTTGCGACGGAACATGGCAGTGAATTGATCACCAACACGCTTGAAGAGTTCTTGGATCGAGGTGGAATTTCCAACAAAAGTCGAAGACATCCTCAAGCCACGTGGGGGAATGGAGCAAAGGGCAGTCTGGACATTGTTGGGGATCCATTCGACAAAGTAGGACGCGTTCTTGTTCTGGACGTTCCTCATCTGGTCTTCGACCTCCTTCATGGAGATGTTTCCACGGCTACAAGGACAATCAGCATTCACCAAGTCATGCAAACCAACGTTTGGATAGGACTTACAAGATCGCTGAGCAAGTGAGGTATCGGCCATTGCGGAAATCGGTCGCAGCCATCATGTTCTTGGGGTCGTACATCTGCTGCGTGAGTTCGGCAACGGTGACAGCTCGGAAAGAGTAGGCGCCGCGGCTGGTCAACGGGGCGAAGCCAACCATGAAGAAATGAAGACGTGGGAACGGCACCATGTTCACGGCCAGTTTGCGGAGATCCGAGTTCAATTGACCAGGGAATCGGAGACAGGTGGTGACACCGGACATGACGGCGGAAACAAGGTGGTTGAGATCACCGTAAGATGGGTTCTGTAGCTTAAGGGTCCTCATACAGATATCGTAAAGGGCCTATGAGAATTTGTTAAAATCGCTTCTCGTGATGAATGGGCTTGCGAACTTACCTCGTTATCAATGCAGAAAGTCTCGTCCGAGTTTTCCACAAGCTGGTGGATGGAAAGGGTTGCGTTGTAAGGCTCAACAACGGTATCGGACACCTTGGGAGATGGTACCACGGAGAACGTAGCCATCATACGGTCGGGGAACTCTTCGCGGATCTTAGAGATCAACAAAGTCCCCATACCAGCTCCAGTACCACCACCGAGAGAGTGGGTGATCTGGAAACCCTGCAGGCAGTCGCAGCCTTCTGCTTCACGTCGGATAACATCGAGCACTTGATCCACAAGCTCAGCTCCCTCAGTGTAATGACCCTTTGCCCAATTGTTTCCAGCTCCAGATTGACCGAAGACGAAGTTGTCTGGACGGAAAAGTTGTCCAAAAGGTCCAGCACGGACGGCGTCCATAGTTCCGGGCTCCAAGTCAACGAGGACGGCACGGGGAACGAACTTATCACGGTCGGCCTTAAATAGGGTCAGCACTATCGGCTTGAAGTTTCTGTGGATCGAGTATCTCCTACCTCATTGAAGTACACATTCACGCGTTCCCGCTGGAGATCCGAAGTCCCATTGAAGCTTTGAGAAGTTAGTGTATAGTTAGTAGATCACGAGCCCGTGCTACTCACACGCCATCTGCGTCAAGGCCATGCTCACCAGAGATGTGCTGCCTGGAAAGCTGTTAGAAGATGCGTTGGTATTCATCGAGAGTGAAAAAACGAACCAGAAAGCGGCACCAATTTGGTTGCCCTTAATTGGTATTAGCATTATCGAATTTTTGGTTGGGCGTCTCCTTATAACGTACACATTGGCCGGTTTGCAGATGGACCTAGTTTCGAAAAGTTAGCTCGACTGCTTTAGGGATGAGCCATGTAGAGCTCCAGAAGTTCGTGTCGCACGACTCTGATCGACTTACGATTTCGCGCATATTGGAGGTAGTTCGATGGACTTTGTAGAGAAGATGTGGTTGCAGGGATGTTCAAGGATGTAAGCCCTGCAGAACAATGGGCGTCTTAAAGGGACGAAGGATGTTTTGAAGCGGTCAGGCAGACGCTTTGTTGTGGGTTCCAGTTTCGGCAAGGGCGGTGGAATAAATACCCGGGTTATAGTTGATCCCCCCGACCCCACTTGCCCCTTTTCCGCGTCTGGAAGCACTTCCGTCCACTCACAGTAATTAGTGGGGAGCTGGCATCAATCATCTGCTATCCAACAGATTCACCGTCACGAAGCTTATGAAGTTCTGTGCTATTATAAATGCTTGAGCGGCTACTGAAGAGCAAATGTATCAACGATGATTCTATGCACGTCTATGTTACAGCGTTCGCTCTGAAAAAATGTCGGCAAGCCTCGCAGTGGGTAGCTCGGATGGCGGAACCTTCAAGCGCTTATCTGAACATAGAAATTTGCGACACTGGCATATCCAAAATCGATTATTGTAGCTTTTTGGTAGCAACCTTGCCTTTAATGGAGCCATCCCGGCGCTTGACAGCTGGGATCGAGAAGAAGAGGCTTGGCCATTCGAGATAATACTGATCTTGCTCTTGGTTCAGGCAGTGACGAAGCCAGATGCCCCACATGATATAGTAATATGCTCCCAGGCCGGTCATCAGATGCCTGGAATGTTTGGTTAGATCAGCGGGTATGTCAATGTGCTTAAGGTCTCACGGCGGCATTCTTACCACCATCCATGGCCTTCGAGTAGAATTCCCCATGGTAGACCGATTTCACGCCTCCATTTTCTGAGAGTTGAACAATATCTATTGTCGAGATTCCAGATCGCAAATCCTCCCAGGAACACGAGCAGGCCATAGCCTACCATTGCCCACATGGTTTGCAGAGTCTTCATGTCGCGTTCGTCTATTCGTTTTTGCTCCAATTTTTCGGCTTGTGACGGTGGCTTACCACCGATGGCCTTCTTATTTCGGAAATAGGGACGCAAGCCCATTTCCATGACATACTGGGCTCTGAGAAGGACCGTAGCAGTGAGCAATGCGTATGCACGCTGATGAAACTTTGGATCTTGCAGGTAGTGATAGTAGGCTGTAATGAATATCGACAATCCAACCAGGAGAGTCGCAACCAGGATGCTGTATGCTCTTGAGCGCCTGTAAGTGAAAGACGCATAACAGGAAAAGCAAGTGGTGTAGATCATGGATAGCTCATCAACAAGCTGCATAGGATCTAGCTCGATGCGTAAGGGCATGTGATTCATTTCAGCCTAGGACTTTCCACTTACATTTCAACGTGGAGTGGAACAAAATACTACCGGTTCCAACAGCAGCATATCCCGCGAAGGTAGCCATAAAGACCTTATCATGCCCTTCATGGTAGCAATTCAAGACACCTTTCAATGCTAACAGCACGAACATCAAGTTCGTCAGCGTATTGATGATTTCAGCAGAATATATAGTTGCATAGTAATCCTTGACCAAGAGTAAGCTTCTGGTTTGCATATAGATGTCTAAGATGAAAACTTACCTCTTCACACCAGTTGATTGTGCTTGTAACCGGCTGCCAGTAGCCCTTCTCTGATGGGCTATAAGGCACTGAAGGGAGCCAGGCTGGCATTTTGCGTGATTCGGTTTCAGTGAGAATTGGAAAAATTCAGAGAACGCAGGATTATCCTTTGATAGGGTTGTTTTTTAAACTTTCACATGTTTATGCGCCTGCTAGCGCCGGAGGACAAGCAAAGAAGGTTTAATGCTAGTCTCAAAAGCGGTTAAAGTAGCCCGAGAACGATATCTGGAAGAACCATACCAGCAGCACGACGCGCTGACATGATGGTGGTCGGATGGATTCTCAGTCTGGTCGTGAGCCTTGAGAGATGCACCCGTGCGCTTATAAATCCACGCGAATGTGTTCCTAGATGAAAGGTATTCAATAAGTGGGCTATGGAATCTGAACATTACTTATCGCGGCTTTTGGAGGTATGGAACATACAAAACAACGGCGCTCTCTGCACCCGATTATTCTGACCAGCAAGAAAGGTTGCAATGGGAATGGGACAGTCGAGACCAAGAATTCGGAATACGAATATTGGTGTTCGGATGGTATGAGTTAGCTTTCATAAAAATCCACGAGGGCGCGCACTTCCCGAGCAAGGTCTCGCATAAAAGTTTTTCCGTCGTTAATCCTCTTATTCATTCTCCAGTATTGCAAATGGTTGAGGTAGATTGTTACGTTTTCTGATGAGGCGCTGTAAAGGCAAGAAGAACAAAGTATCGTACAAAAATGTCCATTCCGAATGAAGCACTTCAGAAGGTACGTTGCATTGTGTGATTATCTTGAAGTCATGATCCATTGACGGTTGTCATAGCTACTTCAAGAGATTGAACAAAAGAGCGCGCAATCGCAGCAGCACATTGCGATCGTACGAGCGCAAATGGCCGGCAAGGCGCGAGAGAAGCGACTGATAAAGTTGACGTCTGATGAGCTAAGCTCGCTGCCAGCTGATACCAAAGTATACGATGGGATCGGCAAAATGTGCGTTGGGTTCGGACTCGCATTGCTTCATATGTTTCCGCCGTTGACCCAGAACGCAAAGGTTTGCTCTGAGTGAAAACGCAATGGTCAAGGAAAGGCTGCAAATGCAATCGAAAGAGCTCGATGCTGAGACTGTGTCTCTTGAGAAGCGACTGCACTATCTTGAGACGACTGCCAAGAATAGCCGCGAGCACATAGATCAGCTACTCAAGAGCAACAATGGTTGACTCCAGCTTGATCAAAGCATAGCTCCACAACTAGACATGCAGCAAAGTCCAGAAGCCACCGATCGCGCTGGTAATCATTAAAACTGGTCGTAGCAGGTTCTGAACGCGCCATTGCTTTTGCAGCTGTCTCAGCTCCTTGACTTTCGGACTGTCATCGGTATCGTCAATGCTCAGTTCCTGCCCCAGATCCTCGATTCGAAAGTTGATTGGAAGCTGCCAAACAATAGTGTAGACCGTCACCCCGATCGTGCATGCGAGGCTGGTTATGCATGAAGCTCGGACATGTCGCATCAAGGCCGCAGCGGACTGATATGATAGAACGATTAAGGTTAAATCCAGAGAACCACAAATTGCAAGCAAGGGCATCACAGTCCACGCCGTTTTGTGAAAAAAAAAGTTGTTCTGGATTGCTTGCAGCTTCGCCGGGGTTCCCTTGACCATGCATGCAGGCGTTGAAGTCGTCGTTTGGAAGAGCGTTATGCCTTTAACATTGGACATATCTGTTAGCATTTGGACGGACGACACTTCCGCCAGTAATTCGGCGGTAACGCGATGCATTATACCTGCGACAGCCATTTGTGCCGAAATGTTAAACATTTGGAAGGACTTGATTAATGTTGTATAATCCATTTGCAGCGATGGATTCTATACGTTATTTGCCTGTGAGTACATTCGCGGGAGTGGATCTATCGCGAAAATAGTGGGGAAAACCCGGAACTTTGTCGTACCACCTGATCATCTTTAAATACAGCTTGCGCTGGATGGACAACGGCACACGTCTGGCTGTCTTCGCGGCCAACATACCAGGACCGCGAGAAAGTGTTGGCAAGTCGGGCTGCCGTCCTACGGGTTTGCGACTGATAATGCTGGGCAATCGGAAGCGAGTCGCTCGACACGTCCACCAAAGCGAACCTTGTCGTTCTTGGACGCTTTAGCCTGGGTGATGGCCAACGCATAAAACGTGAAGGCCTCTACGAATGGATGAGCTTTAGCGAAAAAGGGCTAGAACCACCAGCAACATGCGGCAGCGAGTCATGGAACAGCGGCCGTAAGGGCCGACCGCCGTTACTGCCGTGGTTGTATCCAACTTCACCTTACGCGGAAGTCCGCTTGAGTCTTCGCTACGCTGTTACGGGCTTCGATTTTCGATTTCTTCTCGAGCCTTAGCGTGTCGGTTTAAATATAGGTTGCAAGCTGCGTGTTTCAGCAATCACTCCTTGTTACACTGGCATTGACGATCAACATGCCGGGTTTGCCCCACCGTACCACACTAGTCCCTCGTTGCGAGAGCAGAATGATAAGCTTGGTTTTGGATGTTTTATTAAGGGCGGGAATGTTTGCCTGAATCTCGGGACCACCCGCTTGTCTCCCAGTCTTGACCTACTTCTGCTACGCGCGTGTCTGGCGGACGCGTAGCGCGTATACGCCAGGCCAAGAACAAGGTCGTCGTGTGTAGGGTTTACTATAACCAATGACTAGTTGGTTTATGATCATTTTCGAGACATTTAGAGTTTGTCGTGGCGACCACCTGGATATTATTCTAGATGATGCTGTGGCGGAGTTTACTCCGGTGGTATACTTTCGTTCTACCTACATTAGTCTCATCTTCTTCTTCTTCTTTTTCTAAGTAGTCAATGAACGAATACTGATCTACCCTGATTGCACTATCTGTGACGCTATTCCAGGCCTATAATTAGGCAAGCTGTTCCTTCTCGAGGCTTCAATGCACAGCAAGTCCGAGCGGTTTCTTGGCGCTGCAGAGCCGTTGAGCGGAGCTGGCCATGCTTACTCAAGCTAAACCAAAATGGAACGAAGTCTCGTTTCCTCGGAGAGCCTCATTAAAACCCACACCCCACTTCTCAGCGCCATCACTTCTGCATATTTCGTACCTTCCTTCCGAGAAGCCACCTGACCGCAGACCAGGAATCAGTCTCGACCCTCGGAAGTTTCCCTCTCGCCCTCTGGCCCTCTCGCCCGCTCGGCCACTGCTCGGCCATCGGCTGATACTTAGATTTGCGAAAATTACGCTCTCACTTCAGTTGCAAACGAAATCGTATTCAGCCAGACATTGCAGGTTTGCGCCAAGTGTCGGTGTCTCACAGTCAAGTCCCAGCGCCGGCTTCAAGAGGCTTGCAATTGAGAAGCGGCATCGACGCTGCGTTTGTTTGATCATTCACCGTTCGAGTACCAAATGAGCGTTCGGGCTGATCGCTCTTCTTGCCTCACCGAACCAACGCCACTCTTGTCGCGTTTGCCGTCCTCGTGCGCAAGGTTGATACTTTACTCCAACCGGCATTGAGAACGCAAGGATGCCGCATCAAGCATATTACCAGCAGTTCAGCTCGAGCTCAAGCGAGGATGATTACGAAGATCCCAGGCCTGCTCGTCGTCGCTCCCACCGTCGTCGCTCCAGCCGGAGCAGATCCAGAAATCCACCAGTGCCTCCGGTTGATCCTCATTACCATCGTCATCACCATCATGAAACTTACGAGACTGTGGATCCATACGGAGGTGCAAACATGCAACGCACCAAGTCGGCCCCGCAACAGCCTCCCACTCCTCTTGTCTACCAGACGTTCGTAACGGAACAACCAGCCCCGCCGCGACCGAAGAGCAAACCGCGCGGACGTAAGGCCTCACGCCCTAGGGTTATCTCGAGTGATGAAGAAGAGGTGGTCGTCGTTGAGCAGCCAGCAGGAGGGCCCCATGGTCACCCCACTGCCCAAGCTCCTGCAATTTACATGATGCCCCCACCGCCTGAGCAACGTCGTCCGCATTCTCACAAGGGACATTGCCATTCCCACTCTTCATCTTCCAGGAGCTCCAGCCGCCATCGACATCATTCACGGCATCGCTCCAAGTCAAGGTCAAGGTCTCCAGACTACAAGCACGAACTTGAGGAGTTGAAATGGCGCAAGAAACAGGAAGATACAGAGCAGAGGGAGAAGGAATTGATTGCGGTATGCGCTTTTTAACGACTTTTGTATTTCTGGTAACTGCTCTGTACTGAACTTACTCCACCAGGAACATGAACGCAAAATGAAAGATGCACAGGAGGAGCGTGATCGGCACAACGATCAACTCAAAAGCGAATGGGAAGCCAAGAGAGACAAGGAAAGAAGAGAGGAGGAAGCACGAGAAGCCGAGAAGAAGTTAGAGTTCGAGAAAATCAAAGCCGAGGAGGAGCACAAGAAAAAAGATGAAGAGGAGAAGCTTGATCGAGAGCTAGCGAAGCGCGAGCTAGAGAAGTTGAAGAAGGAGAAAGAAGCGGAAGAGAAAGAAAAGGAGATTGTTGCTAAGGTACGATCTTGTTTCCACAACCCTTGAAGTATGAACGCACATTAACAGTAGAGTGAAGTATGAGCAAAAGAAGAAGGATGAAGAAGAAAAGGAAAAGGCCAAAGAGGTGAGCTACTGATTCGCTCAAACGCTCCGAAATCTACTCTGACCTAATGCATTACCAGGAGGAATACTATTTGAAGCGCAAAAAGAAGGAAGAAGAGGAAAAGGAGAAGGAAGACAAAGCTAAAAAGGTAATGCAGTCCACGACTCAGCCAGGACATTGAGCTGACCGTCACACTTTAGGAATATCGAGAGAAAATGAAGAACGACTTATCGCGCTTCCATACCGCCGAAGAAGTCGAAAAGATGCTGAATTGGGATGAAGAGAAAGAGAAGCACGAATCGCGCATCATTCGTCAACATCGGCACAGCACAAAGTCAAAGGAGTTGGTTGTCCGTCCACGCCCGGATTCTCTTGTCAGTAGCCGTCGTCCAACGTATCCACTCATCCACCGTGAAGACATTGAAATCGAAACGCTCAAGTTCTACAACCTACCATGGGAATACTCGCCAGAAAACAAAGACCATATTGTCATTCTCCGCGAGATGACTGTCAAAGAGACTGACAAATTGTTTGAACACACCCGGAGACTTCGAGATCGTAAAGTTGTCACGATTGAAGACAGAGGCACTCGAGACAAGCCTCAATACGCGCTTGTTCGGCGAAGGTCGCAAAGCCAGAACAGGAGTAAGACTGAGGCCCGTAAGAGCAGCACTTTCACAGATATCTTCAGGAGGGGCTGAATCTACGCCCAGGCCGCGAGTGCTGGCTTTATTTGCTGGAGACAGCCGCGAATCCCCAGTCCTGGTCAATGAATGAGACGAGACCCATGACGAAACACATCAGACCACCATCGAAATCATGACACGATAGCACTTCAACTGCGTGCGATGCTCTCCCAATGTGAAAGATTAAGGGGGGGCCTCTTTATGTTGCAGATTATATTTCGGCTCTACACGATCTTGCCACTTCGCTCGAAACTTCCTAAGCTTCTGTTGCAGGTAGTCGTGATTTTCTGTTTCTTTCCTTTCAAAATCAAAATCAATATACCCAATTTTCACGTCTGCGATTCTGTTTCTCTGGGTGCTGCAATCAGATTTGTTTGAAAAAAATAAAGAGGGAAAAACAGTCGAATGTGGTCGGGCTCTGTGAGAGCGGTGACACGATGCTGGGTGTGGCGCTCAAACGCGCAGGTCGGGTTCGGCCTGGCGCCTGGCCCCGCCGACCCGTTCCGCGGGAGAACGACCAAGGGTACTGTGGGAACGCTAGGGTTCTCTCGCAGAGACGGGCGACCGTAGTTTTGGGCAGCACAGGGTCGTATGAAGTATTTTTATTGTTACATGTCGGCAACGTTGCCGCCGCGATCCTTTGAATAATCTGTCTCCTGCGTCGGGATACACGCCTCGGGTCTTCGCGTCAAGGTTCCCCCCTTTCCCTCCTACTCCTATCGACCCCAGGGTTCGCTCCACGCCCTCTTCGTGTGCTTGCTGTTATAGGCCTCTCCAACTCTAGGACGTGAACTTGTAGCGAAGGTCGTCCGGGCTCTCGTGGCGTCCGGTCTTTTCATGGAACGCTATGGCGAGGCGGTACCATTTTGCCTCGACGTCTCGTAGGTACAGATCAACTAGGAGCTCAAGCTGCTCAAAGAAAAGCAAATGTTAGAGATCAGCGGAAATCAGTCTACAATTTGTGTACCTGATGAACTCTTTGCTTACCTCTTCTTTCGAGAAATGCGAGTCACTTTGGAGTTTGGAGAGGTTCGCCGTCTTTAGTTCCGCTTCGGTGGCTTTTGGCGAATAGCGTCCTGGTTTTTCATCGGAAGGCTCAGCAGCTACTTTCGGTGGACCTTCTGCTGCATTTGCAGTCGTTGGTTTTGCTGCTTGTGCTGCACCATTAGTCGCTGCGGAATTTTTCTTATTCGTTGGGGGCTTCTGGCCGGTCATCTTCTCGTATTTTGCTTTGAGCTTGCCAATGTCCCTGTCGACCTTACCAAGAGTTTTGGCGATGTCCAACCAAGAGGCTCCTTTGTTCGCGATTTCAACGAGTTCCTTACATTGTGCGTCGGTCAACTCGAGATCGGGAGTCTCTTTGGACTCAGGTGTTTTACTTTCGGTGGAATTACGCGCCAACACATTCTCTTCGACTTTCGGTGGAGAAGGCTCTCCACCTGGAAGGGGCATCTTCGGGTAAGTAGGTGGTACTTTCTCAAGCCCGGTATCTGCTGGCTTCTCACCCTTCTCGCTAGTTCTCTCTATGACCGGAGATGTGGCAGAGTCGGTCTTCTGTGTTGGGTTTGTTTTTCGTTTCGGAGGCTAAATTTTAGACACGAAGATGTCAGCAATCATGTCCGTAAAGTTGAGAGCTGGGATGGCTCTATTATCCCATTTCTGAGATGTCAAGTCATGACTGGCGCCCGAAACATCAACAGAGCATAAGTTCTTACATACAAAGTCATATGCCGCGCGCAGTTCCTGGACGTTCTTGCCTTTTAGATAGTACGCAAACATTGTGAAAGCTGAGGGCTTGCCGTTGTGTAGGAGATGAAGCTGAGCTATAAATCCGCAATGGCTGGTGTACAGGGTATCGTAGGCTTCTTGGAGGAAGAGAGATCCAGGGTCACCACAAACAAAATCAATAATTAGGCTGTTGCCTAGGGAAGGTACCAGCCGACATGATATTTATTATTATTCGGCGACAGCGAGCACGTGGTTGCCGTGTGCGAGCAATTTGCAATGTCTACAGATCTCGTGACGCTGTCATTTGTGTCACGCTACTGAGTTGGCACTGTCTTCTTTCACCAATGGCTTCCCCTTTTGGCATTTAATCTCAGACGATCACCACCACTCGCAAGGCCTAACACGGATGTTTGAAGAGACTTTAGGCTGGCTACGGTCAAACGATTTCACCCCCCACGCTGAGCCTGCTCGCCCCTTGCACCACTTGATTTTTCATGTTTCTTACAGTCAAAACTTCATGGGCTCATCAATTCGCCTGCACCTCGCCCAACAGTAACGCTTTTACTTGTTTGACTCTATTCCGTGCTAGTTTTTGGCCTACCACGGAAGTACAGTTCATCGAAGAACTGACGCTTGATCCACCTCGCGTATCAGACATTGCATCACCAACCGAGTAGGAGCAATATCAAACTGTTGTTGTAGCACCAGGCTGCCAGGTACCATCGCATTTGCGCAACACTGGCGGCTTATTTAGGTGTCTTGTCCTTCTCGAGACCCTTGAGGCTACCCAAGCTGAGTGCGAGACCTTGACTTCGGCTTCGTATTCTCACAAATCCGGTGACCGGGCCGCCTTCAATTTCCTGTTCAACGCTCACATTTGCAAGCGCATCCTCGCCAAACACAGACCGCGCGTAGAGATTTGCCGACAGGAACTGGCAGTCTCCTTTGAGGGAGTCTTCGGGCGTAAGACAGGACATATTTGTCGCCGCTTGCAATCTTTGCAAGAAGATCTGGAGGGATGGCATGGGTGGGGTATTGATGATAACCTTCGGGCTGCATTAGTTTTGAGCGTAAAAGTCAATGACATAGCACACTCACCTTGTTCTCCCATTCAAGCGTGGTGTACAATTCTCGAAATTGCATCTCCGAGCATTGCGCAGGATGAATGAATTGTAGAACGTCCACATGCACGTCGTTAAGAATAACGACATTGGTGTCTGTCGCTGACGCACCATCGTATACGACATTACCGAAAATTACTCCTGTATCTGTTGACGAGACTTTGATCGTGCTTTGGACATTATGGAAATCGTGTGGTCCAAGATTCATCGTGCCTGGCCGTTCCACGACCTTCAAATCACCGAGAGTAGCGAATTCCACTGACAGGTTTTGGAGCGTTGTTGTTGTCTGGTTGACGAGAAGAACGTCCAAGACAATATCGAATTGATGGACGTGCACGTATGCTTCAGCATAAACTGGATCCGAGAATCCAGTCAGTTGCACCACACGTGCTAATTTCGAGCTGATATCCACCAAGTCGGTGTCTCCACCAGTCGCCTTCTCAAGGTCCAGAGATGCTTCATCAGCGCCACCTTCCAAATTGTTTCGCTTCGCAAGCTGGCGAATCGTAACCAGATCATCGACTTGCACAGCTGATTTGGCCTTCTCGAGTTCTTCCCGCGCTCTTCGTTTACGCTCCTCAACGGCGACCATGGCTCGGAAAGCTTGCCTTGTGTCGTCAAGGAAAACTGTCTCCAATTCCCGTCTTTTGCGTTCTACAGAGCTATCGGATTCGGGTACGGCGGAGAAATCGGCCAAGGATCGTACACAAGACATGATTCTGTCGATGCTGTCCTCATCGATCGGCTGTTTCACAAATTGCGACTGGCCCACGCGGATGATGGAGATCATGATCAGCATCGCCTCGGCTCGTAGAGCATTCGTGCGAGCTGCGTCCTGGCTGATTTCAGCATGCCTCATGACAAGTTTCGTCAGCGTCGAAGACAAAACGGTCGCCAGATAGTAGTCGCCATCCAATATCAGTTGCCGCAGTGGTGGCTTCTGAGCGGCTTTAACAGCTTCCAGCTTGGCGGTAGCTTGAGAGGTGAGAGCAGACTCGCTCGCGTACGTGCCGTCAGCCAAGATTTTCCTGGAGCCTGTGGGTTTGGAAGGTGCGTGACCATTGACCTGTTCAGCTCCATCAGCCGGCACTTCTGCAACTTCCTGCTGGTCCAGAAGCCGCTGCTCAGACTGCAGAATCGGGATTTCTCCCAAACTGGCGCGAATCCGCTTCCATGCCTCACGGATATCGTTGGCCTCAAGCGAGTATTCTCCCAAGGTCCACAGGGCGCCGCGATACACCTTTCCCGCTCGCACTTCAGACAGAGTGCCAACTAGTCGATTCAAAATGCTCGGTCTGAGTTTGGGGTATTTCTCAACAACCTCCTTGACAAAATTGATTACGTCCACTGCCGAAGCCGAATTGAAATCTGCGATGAAGTCCATCAAAAGATCAACAACTGATGAGGCGATTTCGGAGAACTTGATAGCGCATTGGTGGATTGAATTGACCAATATAGAGCGGTACTCGTTATTCTTTTCGTAAACGTCATCTACGGTCTTCGCAAGCTCCTTTTTAAGAAGCATGACAACCTCCTCGATGTTTTTGCTAGACACCATGTCCAGCGCCAGTGTAAGCGCCTTTTTCCTCACGTCCAGATCGGGAGACGACAGTACTCGTAGGATGTCCATCGTGAGATCATTCAGGACGCCTTCGTTCTTTTCTCGAAGAGCATCTACGCGATCAAGGACGATGAGTTTGACGTTGTTGTCTGATTCTTTGATTGCGAGATCAATAAACTTGGAGGCAGCAGCTTTCACGGCAACGGGATTATTCGTGAGTGTCGTCAAAGATGAAGCAGATTCATACACGACAGTGGGCGTGGGCGCTTCGAGAAGATCGAAAATAAGGCGGAGGTACCTGGCCTATTTACTAATTAGTGACTAGAGCACTCTAAGAAGTTCGGTGTTGTGTACGAACCCTATTCTGCTGGTTTTGCACGGCATCCTTGCGAATGAATTCCAAGTCGGCCAGTTGAATCAATTCGTTTGCATTGGGAACGGCCTCGAAGACTTTGCTCAGATATACCAACGCTCGATCGTGACTGATCCCCTGAAGTGCAATGAATGCGTTCCGTTTACATGTATGGTCACTCTCATTTTCTAGGAAGGCCTCTATAAGCTCGGGAGCATCTGGGATGAGAGCTTCCGAGGTGGAAAAAATGGACGAAATGGCAAGGACGGCATTCTTTCGAACGTAGGAATGCCGGTGCTCAAGACATGCTCGTGCAGATGAGAGGAGGGGTTCGATAAGTTCGGGTTCTCGCAGTTTGCAAAGGAAACGTAGAGTGTTTCCACGAATGTATTCGTTAGGGTGCTGTAGGTCGTTTCTTATCCCGTTGCTATGCAAACATCAACTATGAATTGGCTTCCGCCTAATCAAATGTAACTCACCAAACCAGGATCATCTCCTGTTTAAGCTTTCCCCCAGCGTCAAGTTTTGGACAGATCTCGTAGTAGAAATATAGCAATTTCTTGAGAGGTTTGCTTTTTGATGGCATGACAAATCGGATTATGTGCATCAGTAGCTGGGGCATTGGGTCGCCATTCAGCATGACCATGAGTATTCGCTTCATTGTCTGTTCTTTCGACTCGTCCGTGCCCTTTTCCAATTGATTCTTGAGCTCCTGTACCGTGAACTCAGCGGCATTGTCGAGAGGGTGTACCAAGCTATACGCCGATTCGAGAAAAGCCGCCATGATGATCGTAGGTAGATATGAACGTCGATGAGTCGCTCACCAGGGCCCTTCGCGAACAGCGGTTGCCTTTGGGAAGGCTTCACTTGTACGGGCCGTGGAGGGGTTATGGGATGCGCTAGGGGGGTCAAATCCCCAGTTGGATATCGCAATTCCGAAGAGTTCGTTTGACGCTTCTTATCTGAGGAGGTGGGGATTTCGCGAAGAGAAGTCCACTGGCTAAATCAATGGCCCCAGAACCCTCGATAACGTTGTTGAATCGTGCTTCTCAGAAAGCGCATTTTTTGTTTGCACAGTATTTGGGTTGGTGCCAAGAATTTCTGTGGACACACGAATAGCGGAACTTTCAGCCTTACAGCCTTGGCATTTGATATCTGCAGGTTTTACGCCATCCATGCATCTTTGTGACAGGAAATTTCAAATTACAAAAGACACTCATTCTAACAATGTCGAACGAACCGTTCTACGTACGCTACTAGTAGGTTGCGTCGCACTTCTTTGACTAAAAATACAGAAATGAGTAACAAACTATGTGTAGCTCCGGGCATTCTGGCCGCTTCGGCCACGAGTTTCTCGGTGCGGCGGACTCGGAAGTGGTAATTGGGAATGGAACTGATTGGGAGCTGCAGAATTCGACTTCCGAGCGCTCGGCGACGGGAGAAGTGCACATGCACGCTATGCGAACAACTCGAACTATCGCAATGATTCCTTGATCCGCAAAGAAAGTGCGTGTGGCGAGTGATCTAGGAACGGTGGCAACGAGCTAACAATTTGGCAAACAGTGTGCGTCAGCTCTTTGCTGGTGAATGAAATCAAACGAATAATCAAAGAGAGCGAAATAATGAAGTGAGACCACAGTTGATCAAACCGATAGATTGGTTGTGAACATTGACTGAACAACAACAACAATGCAGAGAAGATGATACGAAATGGCCACCTAAGAATCGAGATGGACGCCAAGAACTCGAGATACGGATGGGCAACGAACACATCTCCTTTGAGGTAATGGACCCGATGTGGTTTTCCCAGACATGGGTTGCTGACTGTGGCAAGACTGCCAAAATTGGGTCCTTAGTGGATGTAACCGAATCGGAGGATCCGGAGGGGTTGAGGGTCTTCTACTATCTCGTTCAAGATCTCAAAGCCCTCGTTTTCTCGCTGATCTCATTGCATTTCAAGGTACGTGAATATCCAAAAGCAGCTTGACAGGTGTCGCTCTGGCTGACCGCGGTGTAAAGATCAAACCAATTCAACCGCGTGATAAGTAGCTGGACCATACCACAGCCAAGTGGCAGCACAGGTTTCGGACAATCCTTATGTGTAAAATCTGAGGACCTCCCAGCACACCATTGCCATCTCAAATGAGCCATGATTGCCCAATGAGGTTCGAAGAGGGGGTGATCAGAAACCAGAGGCCCAGGTGCAGATAGTTAAGCACCCCGTGGTCTATCAAAGATTCTAAGAATAACCGCTATGAAGAGTGGTTGTAGCCGATGTCGGCTCCAGAGTTGAAACGCGTGATATCCTGGGGCGAAGGAGAAGCCTTGGCTAGCCTTGGTACAGTGGAAAAAGATGACGACTCACGTGCAGAAGCTGTTGTGTGGGGTAGAATTCCGACAGAGGAACAATCCGAAGGATGATGGCGGTGCGAAAAGGGTCCAGACGCCAATAGGTTTTCTAACTAACGCCTCGTCCGACTGCCCGCCAATCCACCGCCCCCTCCCTCCCATCCGAATTGTTAATCGCTGCTACCATCATTCTCGCTCCTCGCATCCATTCCGTGGCCAAAGATGTATTAAATTGCCCCCGATCTGCGGCGTCTGCACCTACAATTAGGTCTCGAGTTTCTGTGTTGCCAGATCAAATCTACCATTTCGCTCATGAGACCATCTTACTGAAACCACAATTTCTTTCTTCGGACTATGCCCACATCACGCGATGAAACACTTCTGGAGCTACCTGCTATCCGGGCAGCCGCCTTAGCAGCACTTCACACGACATGTCCCACCTCTGATGATTTTATCCCACCTGCCCTGATGGACGAGGTAGGCATCCCAGCATATGCACCACTGGTTTCGGAAGCGCCCCATGGCGATGCGCCCGCCTCACCGTCCTCGTCTACTTCGTCCGATGAAGGTGTGAGTATGTCACTGCTGGACGGCGAGGACATCAGTCGGAGCAGTAGTCGCGAAAGCTCAAATTCAAGTCCTATATCCATCTCGTACAAGCAAGAATCGCAAGTTCGAGTCGAGGCCGTTCAGTTGACGCCCCTCTCAAGCACCTTCCCACCCCTGCTACGTAGCCCTACATTTGATGATCCCAAGGTAAGTCGCATTGCGCTTGCACAAGAGATATTCAAGGCAACAGACGACTGATTGCTTGGGATTAGACACCGCCTCCTCATCCGTCCACTCTTCTCCGTAGCGGTAGCAGATTCGTGGGAACTCAGCGCTCCGATCAGCAAAAATATGTGGTGGATGTCGAAATCAAGCACGTAGATCTTGCAGAGTCGTTCTTGTGTGGATACTTGCGTATTGAGGGTAAGCGTGAATGAGCTTTCGTCCAGAGTTTTAGACAATGCGCTAATACAAGCTGCAGGTCTCGCCGATGCCCACCCAACTCTCACCACTTACTTCGAAGGTGAAATGATCGGGACCAAATACACTTTCATCACTCAACACGCGGACTGGGGATCAAATCCAAAGATTGACCAGAATCATTGGCAACGATTTCCGGCATTTCGCCCAATGCAACAACAAGCCAAGAACGGCAAATTCACATTTAAGAATTTCCACGAAAAAGAACACATATTCATGAGATGGAAAGAATATTTCCTGGTCCCAGATCATAAAGTCAGGTCCATCTCAGGCGCGAGTTTTGAGGGGTTCTACTACATTTGCTTCAACCAGTGCACCGGTCAAATTCAAGGAATATATTTTCACGCGAAAAGTGAAAAGTAAGTCAACAACGAGTTGGCGTGCTTCTTCTGTGGCTGACATCGTTATCAATGGTAGATTCCAGGAATTGTGGCTCGAGCACGTCGAAGACCGTGGCTGCGTCAGCGCATCGGAGTTCAGGTAATGAGGTAGGAGGTTTCCTTGTATTTACTGCTTGTTTTTTGTTTGGAGGGATTAACACGAATGATGACTGACGGATTGATATTGGAGCTGTTTCATCGTGTGTGGAGTAAAAGTTGTAGACCAGTATTACGAGTTTAACAATCTACCGACATGGTCCATAGATTATACAGATGAATCTAATCATGCGACTGCCTTCCTCCAGCACCGTCGCGTAATGGTTATCGGTATGACCTGACTGTGGGCTTGTGATGGAAATGACATAATTGAAGTGAAACATATCGGTATGAATTCATCCGATCGCAAAGAAACCTGTGGGGCGCGAGAGATGAGGTTAGTTTGCGTGGTCTGGTTGGAAGTCAAAGTGTTATCCTGTGTCAACTGTCTTTCAGATGGTGACATGATACGTCAGGTGGCAGCATTTCTCCGATCCGGATTCGACAATCGATGAAAGCGTTCGGAGCGTGTCGCCACACCCGCCCCCCCAAAACCTTCGGGCTGTTATCTCATTGCATCGGGGTCAACCTTTCTCCGAAACCTACGACTCCAACCGCGGCTGCTATCTTAATTTAAGATGACGTTTGCGATAGCGCTGTGGATCGCTTAGCGCGGTCACGAGACCACTGGCCATTGATCTACTGTCGGGCCGGTTGCGGGGTTGGCCTGCCAGATGAGATCGGAGATGTCTTCTACGTATAGACTTTGGCTATCAACTCATCAGGTTATGAGATAGAACCGTGGGAATCCAGATGTTGTTTTAAGATAAGGTAGATGTCAGTGAGCCAATGCTGACTAACAGAAAGACGAACATCCTCTCCAGCCTCCTTAACATACCCCAAAAGTCCACCTCTACCTGAATGAGTTTGGGGCCGTGCCTCGTGAATGTCTAAGAAGCTTGTCTCTATGGGGGCCAGCCATGTGGTTTAGGCTAAGCTTCTCTTCCCATTAGGTCGCCATGTAGCTGGCTACTGTTTGAGAAATGTAGATTAAACTTCCACAATCCAGTCCGCTGAACCCAGGATAAGACTACACAATCACTTAATTCTCCAGTTGGTTGACTTTGATGGGCGCACCTCACAATAGAATCAGGCAGTGAGTGCTCGCTTTG
The DNA here is from genome assembly GCA_037013595.1 of Dicorynia guianensis. Classification (NCBI taxonomy): domain Eukaryota; kingdom Viridiplantae; phylum Streptophyta; class Magnoliopsida; order Fabales; family Fabaceae; genus Dicorynia; species Dicorynia guianensis. The sequence continues at coordinate 55,125 of JASUAB010000017.1, forward strand.
AAGTTCGCAAAAATGGTGTGTCGTTCCTTCTCAGACACCAATCTGACGCATTTGAGCAAGATGACCAACGTCAATCTTATCATTCTCACTTTCGCTGACTTCTTTTGGCAAGGGCTGCTTCCCTTCAACAACGCGTGCACGACCTCCAAACGCAACGTCTTCAGCACCGAGGCTTTCTGCGTCGACTACAGATAACGCCGCGCATGAGAGTCCTACTGCGGCAGCTACACCCGCTCGATTGCCTCTGCGTTCTCATCCAAACACTCCTTTGCGACCAGCCGCTCCTTGGCGTGAGTCTTCGACTGCATGGACTAAGATCAAGCTTGAGAGAGAACGGCAAGCTTTCTTTGACACAAGGGTCACCGGGAGCCCCGAAGCGTGGGCTGCTATTCGTCTCGCCATCAGTACCGCTCGCGGTCAATCCACTGAGGGTGAACATCTCCCATCGGATCTAAAGAATGCTCAAGCCTTGCTCAACGCTGCAGGCTTGAATGTACCCTCTGGAAGATTGAATGAAGGCATATGGGACGAACGTGGAGTACTCTACAAACTGCCCAGATGGGTTGTCAGCGATCCCGAGAACATTATTGTAGAGCAGCAAGGTGACGAGGACGAAGTTGAACCCGATCCAGAAGACCACGAGGATTACGACGATGCCAAAGATCTAGCAAGTGAGGATGATCGATCCGCTATCGCAAAGGGCAAGGCTCGGGCCCGAGACGAGCCTACTCAGAACCTGCAACGGGTGGTGGCTCGATTGAGTGATCGCGAAGCCGACCTAGCATTAAATCTACCGGCAGATGCTCCCGTGGGGGTTCTTATCAAAGCCATCTTCGGCAACGCAGAGGTACTATGTACCACGAACTGGGTGACATTAGTGGCTTTACTGAGTTGTTCAAAACTAGATACCAACGCATGCAAGTATCAAAGTCGCATACCTTGGCAAGATTCTCAAGGAGAATGTCTCTCTTATGAAGCAAGGGTGGAAGCCAGGCCACATCGTCAACGCGCTAATACTCTATACATGATGATCATGCGAGCGGTAAATGACTTCATGCTTCCACGCATAATGATGAAAGGTAAGCGATTGAACAATTTGCAAGCGTCCAGCAAGACTTGTTTGGACTTGGCGCGCCAAAGGAGTCGACGCTTTCACGAGCAATCCCAGTAGCAGCGTGGAAGAGGCTGAGTTGTTAACTGGTTATGGAGCAAATCAATACGACTTGACATGTTCAAGCTCGCTATCCTGATGATACTGACAGACCAGCCACTAAACTCTCGTTGCTTCTATTGCACAAGGCCTTCAATGAGACTACAATTCTCAGATCGGCTTTTGGATTCTACTTGCGAGATGGAGTAGTCCTAATTATTGATGCAGTCTGTTTGCGACACTAAAAAGACTTGACGGACTAAAATGGACGTTTAATAACCGTCTCGCTAAACGCAATATGAAACTACACAATAAGACTGTATTCTCTATAATGGAGAGCTCCCCCCAAAGATGGCATCAAAGATTTCCCATTCACGCTCGATGAGGTCAGGGAGTTTCACCGTCGACAATTCCTCATCGGATATGTCGTAAATCGGCGCCACCTGGATATCCATTGTCGTTGAAGCTGATGCGTTGGGCAAGTGGCCATTCAACATCAACGTAGTGGTGTTGCCGACGTAGTTACGGAAATTGTCCTCCATCTCCATTTTCGTATCTTCTCTTGGAGGTTCTGGCACTTATGATCAGCTATCGCTTCGCTTTGCGGAGATTCTTAGCCCGTCGAGGACTACACTAATTGTTACTCACCGTCCGAAAAATGGAAATCCCAAAAAGCCGTTAGATTGTGATCGGTCTTGAGCTGTTCCAGCTCGGCGTGTAGTTTCTCGGGAACATACCATCCATCCCTGAGTGCAGCGGCCTCGTTCTGCGGCTGAACAATCGAAGTGTTGTCGTTGGGAATATACTGGTATGCCAGCAAGTCATCATGCCTAAAAATGAACGTGTTGTACTGGCTAATCATTTCCTGGATGTCGACCTTTTCCCCCATACTGGCTAATCTTTGAGTAGAAGAGTTCCCAGGACTGCTGCCAAGTGGTGTCGGACCTCTTGCTCCCAACTTCTCTCGGTCACTCAGCTGCGCCACAAAGATGAAGAAGCGGCGAACTGTCATCTTGTCAATCAGTCCATCGTTTCCGTAACTCTTCTGTTGGTCTGGGTTTCTGTTTCTGCTTCGTTTCCTCAACCGTCGACTATGCTCAGGATCATGAAAGAATTGGCCGTGCTTTTTGTATCGCGATTGGCTGCACAGTCCGACGTGAGCTGCTTGAGCTATTGACCACACTACAAAACAGTAGGGTAAAAAAAGGGACGAGGAGGCAGGAAGATAACGACCTACGCATAGTAGTATGGCCCTATGACCAAACTGACGAGAGTTAAGAACCAGCCGACCCCAAACATTCCTGCATAGTACAATGGCGGCTTCATTACGAATTTGCCCCAGCCTCCCAATGCAACGGCGCTTGTAAGAAGTTCTGCGAGGCCGCCGTTGACGACAAGAGCAGGCATATTGGCGAGAGTCGAAGGTATCAGTCGAATTGGGACGGACTTGTCGCCAAATGGCAATGGCGAGCTTGAGGTATCTGAAAATGTTTCTCGGAAACAATTTAGTCAGGTCTATGGTTCAAAGCGTTTGAGAGGCCCTCATGCGCACCGACGCACTCTCTACCTTTAAATGTCACACCGCTGTCGGGTGAGGCATTTCGACGCGCGCTAGAGACGCCGAGCCTCATAGGCGTGCTGATGGTGTCGGAATTATCGCGAAGCACCCCAGCGATGGTTGGTCAGCCGGTGGCGACTTTATCCGTTTGGATGGATGCAATCACTCTTCATGTGTCCCACGTCTGAAGAAGCGCAACGTTAGCATGTCTTGCGATATGGTGATGCTTGATCGCCGTTGATAAATCCAACGCGGGAACGAAAGCAGCACTTGAAGGGCATCATTATGCTTAGGTTGAGCGTCCAAGTGGCGGCTCTCGAGGTCTCTCCAAGAGTAGGCCGGATGTCGTCAGGCTACCGTCACCACGAGCGAAAAAGATAATTCGAATGAGTTTCGATCAGAGGCTCACGATGTCACCATTATCTTGCGACTATCGAATGATCATTACTGGCTGCAATTCAACGCACCTCAATCCGTAACGAGACCAGACACCTGCATGATGAAATGTCAATGGATCCACGCCTACCCCTGGACCCCCAGTTGCACGTCTGCCGCACACACCAACGGCTGATCCTGATCGCTCAATAGTCCCTATATCAAAATCGGAGTAGACTGCTCAGCTCTTTAGCGATGACATGACTGAGCCATACTATTTCTTGTACCCTGGCGCATCACTGCAGTAATCCACACACAGCCGAGCCGGTTGATTAGTTTGCGACGTCGTCTGCGTGGTGGCCGTTCGACGGCACCAGCTGCAAGCCAAGCCTCTGGCCCAGGAAGTCCCACTCGGCGTCGCTCAGCTTGGGGATGCGGACGGAGCTCAAGAGCTTGGGCGGCACCTCGTAGATGGGCGCGATCTTTAGAGTCGTGGTGTTGTGAGGGCCGTTTGCAAGGACCTGGCTGATGTAGCTATGGGCGTTCTCGGACATGGTCGCCTTCAAGAAGTCGTCGGTTAGGTTTTGCCCGGTGTGTATGTGGTCTGATGTGAGAGTCAATATAGGTTTTCGGAAAGAATGAGGTGTGGGACGAAAAGCTGAGCGTACCTCTGAAAATATCATTGAGATGCCGGTTCGTCTGATCGATGGCCCCCTTCTTGATTTTTGCCGCCTGAGAGATTCTATACGGATCGATGGGGCCGCTCTAGTGGTGCGATGGTGCGCGTGTCAGCGCTCGCACTGACCACAAAGGCTCGAACTCATGAATCTTGTAACGTACCGCTGTCTCCAACAAGGTCTGGTCTGGCGCGTGCGACGGCCAGAACTGCGATGACATGACATGCCCGCTCTTGAGCAAGAAGGTGTTGTAGTTGCTGACGTTGGTCCCCGGTGCCGCCAGCCTCCCGGGGTCATCGTTCACGAACGCGCCGAGCATCAACATCAAAAGCTTACGGCCGCGCAGGGCATCGGCATGCGCGAAGAACTTGAGTTGCGTCGCGCGAGGCATCTCGCTGAACGATGAGTTGGCCGTCGAGAGGTCGCGCTTGAACCACCACTGGTTGGCGCTGACCATCAGCACGTCGACGTAGTTGAACGGATCCATATGTCTCCAGTGCAGGGACTCGAAAGGGGGCGTCCACATGCTGATAAGTGCAGTGGCCACGGACGCAGTGCAGAAGAAGATGACGATTGCCCTTTGAAACCAAGATAGATGGCCCCAAAGACTCTTATGCTTGGGAGCCGCATCTTGGACGAGCCAGCTATCCTTGGGCATCTTACGCAGCATAGGTTTGTCCATCTTGGTCCGCGTCTTAGGATCCTTGTGGGTCCTCTCGCGCCGCTTGGCCATAGCGAATGGCAACGTCCCAGCATCGTCGTTGAATCCGGTGCCGTTGACTCCAATGGCCTCTCCAGTGGCTGGAGAGTTGCCATCAATGTATTCAGTGCCAGAATCTTCGTCGTCCGAGGCAGAGTCAGTGTTGTCAGCCGAAATATGCGGAAACTGAAGATTCTCTTCGTTCCATTGCAAGCTGTCCGTCAGGGCAAGGAAGGAAGCGAACGGGTCGGACGAGTCCTTAGGGAGGGCCGCGCCGCGGACACGACAGATGATGAAGCATCCGACCGCGACGTACGCAAGACGAGCCATGTGGCACAACTTGAATGTCCGCTTCAGTAGTGTGTTGGCGAAGACTCGACTTTCGTTGCGTGAGGTCGCTAACGCCGTACGCCACAAGGTGAATCGAGCAGTGTCAACAACGCATGCGGCGATGAGAGGAGCTGGGAGCCCAGCTGCATTTTGTATGCGCAGACTCTACAGACTCCTTCTGAGCGTGGCGGCGCTATGCACTCGTCTGAGCACAGGCAGCGTTGGGTTAAGGGTTTTTGCGGCTAAGAATTCAACATTGCAGCACGCAGCCGCCCGGCAGTTCACGGCGCCCACGGTGCATGGTATGGAATGATGCAGTTATGACGCGAGATGGTGTGCAAGGGCAGGGAAGAGAATGGAAAGGAGTTTAGCTTGGAATATCTCGAGGTGGCCGCTGAGAAAAGGCTCACGAGGAAATATTTAAATTCGCGAGAATGCGAAGTTACCATGTACAAATGCGAATAGCCAGATGTATTTACATTGCAAAGTATGAAGGAAATCGCCGCCCACAATACGCTACAACACATGACGTTAAATCCCAGCGCCAGGTCGAATGCAGGAGACTATAACAGTTGCCTTGGCGAGGGTGCGCCACATGGCATGCCAGAGTCAATGGAAGAAAAAGAGCTGTCCGTCACTCAGAAACGCGGTCGTATGAGTCAGCGCCGCATCCGAAGAACTGAGACGACCTCTGGCCTTTCTCCTCGTCATCGAGGTCTTGAGTGGTTTGGTTGGCAGCCTTGTAACGGAAGAAGGTCGTGTATGAAGCGACGACAGACTTTGCATGCTCGAACTCGGCCTTGCACCGATCCCAGAAGAAGCGCGAAGCCAACATGGTGTCATCGAACCACTTCTTGAGAGGTGAGATCGGCCCTGCCTGTGTGTCATCCGTGTCTTCTCTGGACTGGCTGAGGGATAGTGGGTAGCAGTCCGGATGAAAGAGTGTTCTTCTGCCTTCTCTGCACAAAATCAGAAGATCGGTGGCCGAAAGTGCTGCATTGCACACAGAGCACTGCTCGGTTGCGTTGGTGCGTCGTCTCGTCTGCCTGTCCGCACATGGGGATGATTCGGGGGACCTGGTCGAGACCGTGGTTGCTTGCGTAGCTGCAGAGCAGTCAGTTGTCGTGGTGTTTGTGAACACAGTCGACTTTTCCGATCCACTCCCGACCACAGGAGTGATCATTACCGGAGGCGGCAAGACAGATTCACCGAGCGATGGTGCTGGCTTCTCCGGAGTATGAATGTCCTGTAAACTACCATTGTGGGGATGAACTCGTGTTTCAGAGAGCGCGTTGTGCGAATTTCCTGCCAAAGCTGAGTGCTCTTCATTAGGCAGGACCTGCATGTTTTTAGAGCTGGGAATATCTGGCATCATCTCGGTTTTAACGAGGCTCTTATGCGTCTCATTAGGATCATGAGTTGGCGCCTTTGGCATCAGTGGAATGTCAACAAGGTTCTTGGTTTCTTGAATATCTCTCCTGAGCTTCACTTCAATAATGCTTGCCGTCTTGACACTTCCAGCCTTAGTATTCCCTGTTTTGATAATTCCCACACGTTGGATTGGCTTCACGGAGGCCTTCTTCTCTAATGCAGTGCACTGATCAGTCACTTGAATCACAGTCTTGAAATTTTTACCCGGCACCGTTGCTGGCCCCTTAATCTGCGAAGACGGTATAGTGGACTCGAACGTGAAAGGTGCTTGTGGCAATCTCCAGGATTCATTGGTGAAGTCGCGGGATGTCAGCGTCTCTTTGGGCTTGGCACGAAGTTTTGCTTGACACTCGGGGTGAGCCGCGCCACACAGACCATACGGTGGGGAGTTGTCTAGGCATTGTTTCTGAAGAATGCGATCCTCTGGCAGCTTATATTGATATGATGGAGTGTCTGATGGTTCTAGCCAGGAGATGGTCGCAATCCAGCTCTTGACGATTGCGGGAGATCGGTCATTCTTGGTCCCAACTTTTTTGTGCCATTCACCGCAGAGCATGGTATAGGAAGCCTTCGTCAACATGTCTGCCAATCTTGGGTCTGAAGGTTCAAGGGTGGAGAGTAGATCCAGCGCAGAGGCTGCAGCCGAGCCGCGCGTGAACGTGTTCTTGCATCGGCGGTACTCATGTGATTCCCGATCCTTGACATGAGCCATGCAACGGTCTGTATCACGAGGGCTAAGGCCCAGAGTCGTCCATGGATCCCACAATTGAATGGATGCCATCTTTATTTTGAGTGATTTTGGACTTGTCAAAAAACGTCTCGCGAGATTTGATGGCTGGCGCGATGGAGAACGGTAGCCAGCCGAGCTAATATGATTTGACTGGCAGCAGGCCGAATGCCAAAACGCCTTTGACTTGACTTATATAAGTCCAGGACATAATGGCTTGCGGGCCGCTAAGGAAAGCTCGGTAGGCCTAAATTTGGAGACATCCTGGCCCATGCATAGGTCTAACTATCAGAATCATAGCGATCCAAGGCTGTGGCATTGCTCGGGTAGACCAGTGTCATGGCCACTTCACCCGTGGGACGCAGCGGTTGAGACGGCGCCACGCGACTATGCTCGATGCTGCTTAAGTTGAAATTGGCTCGAGGATATCATTGGCCGTGGATCAGGAGAAGGATTTCCCGGGGAGATAGCCCCCACTGAGCCGTCCGCGTCTGGAAGGCGTGTAAAGGTGTCGCAAACGAGACTAGCGACTTCGCCACTAAGCGCGATTCTCTGGCAGCTACGCCGCATGAGTTAGACTGCATTTTGCTTTGGAATTAGAGTCGGATTTTGGGAATGCGCCAGTCCTACGATATAGAGCCTTCAATGGCGGTGCGTGTAGCTCTGCATCAGAAGTCTTTGCAAGTAGGAAAGAGAGATTGCAGAGTATGGGCATTCAGTTTGGGGTCACGGCACGAAGCTTGACCTGTGTGACTGCTGTGACTCGAAGCTGGATCGATGTGACTGCACGCATGGCACTAGCGAGCCGGTTAATCGCGCCGATGCACTGTCACAGCCTCGTCTGGCTCACTGCTTCCAAACCGCGCGAGCCGATCCGTGCAGCGCACAGGCCTGGTCCGGCGTCTACAACGATCGTCTAACAGTCGGTCCCTCGTAGATCCCGATCTGGCTTTCTCGTTCACATTTACGGACGTGCGATGCAGACGCCCGAGGTGTAAGCGAAGCCCAGACCAGATGACCGAGCTGTGAGTTGCCACTTCTGTTGCTTTTGAGGTTCGTGGGATCGAAGCGGCATAGAGCAAGCCAGTGAAACGAAGGTACGCGAAGGTGATATGTCAATGACCTCTATTCAGCGGGTATCTTTCGCTATGCATACATCGTGCGCCGCGGTCGCCCAACGTGTCCCCTATGTAGTGTCTATTAGCCTATTGAAATTTGGGAGCTTCATATTTACATCCCGAGCGACTCAGAACCATCCCCAAGCCAGGATGTAACTCGACTTGGAACGGCTCAAAAGCCAAGCGTTCACCGTCGATGGCCACAAAACCTTGCTGCTCGGCACCGGCACGATCCCAGACTTTCTTTTTGCCGTCTTTCGACGGCTTGACCATGGGCGTCACGCGAAAGGCTTCAACTTTGCGATACTGCACGTACGGCATGTCGAAGAAGGTACCGTTTTCCACGGCCAGCAAGCTTCGAATGGCGTCGAGGCGCGGAATGGTTCCAGAAACGCAAACTAAATCTAGTGCCCCGTCCGATGGGAGGGCTGCTTGGAAGAAATTGGTATCGCGCGCCATAAAAGGCATGTTTCCGCAATAGAAGTTGCCCAGATTCGGCATGGGCGTCGTTTGCCAGTCGGTCGGAAGGGGATCGTTGACTGAACCATAACGCAGAGGTGGCAAGCCCCTGCCATCTGTACTTTCGTTGATCTCAGATGTACCCGTGATTTCCGAGGATGATTCTGCGTGACGCGATTTATAGAACTCTCGCACTGCCAGCTTATCGCCAGCAATAGGCTTCACGGACACCTCGCAAGGGTAGATAGTCTTGCCAAGGAGCCGCACTAGGAAGCCATACGTGAAGCGAAGGTCTCCCAGCCAGCGCAAGTTCTCCGTGCCTAGATCCACTTCAGCGACGATGCCAATGGACTGCGAGAGGAAAGACAATGTGCGTTGGCTCCCTTGCGTCACAGATGCTAGATCCAGAGCTGTTCTGATTCCCTTGACCAAAGCCACCGCAGCCAGGCTGGGGCTGTCTGTTCCATTCAAATTCAGAGACATGGCATTACCAGAACCGCAGGGGAGCTGGGAAATGGCGATTCTGGACAGCGCTGAAACGGCGTCTTTTCTTTGACCGAAGCCATTGATCACCTCATACGGCAATCCATCTCCCGAACAACATGCCACCACATCATATTTGTTCAGGTCTAGATCCTGCGCGATCTGGGTTGCGTGACCAGCATACTGAGTACGTTCTGCGCTGACTTCGCAGCCTGCCGCCACAAGAATCGGGCTAACGTCATGCGTGTACCATTTCATCGCCCTGCCAGATCCTCCGAATGGATTTATTAAAAGCTTAATTCGCTTGCGCCGTTGTGCTTTCCCGTAACTTTTCTGAAGGAGCTTCTCCACCCATGCTTCCACTCGCGCGCGCTCCGTCTTATTATATGGAAATGATAAGCAAGTTGGTCTGACGGTGGTTTTCGAGGTGGTTTGAGCGTAGTGGATCGTGAGATCGTAGTCGTTGACTGACGCAGCAAGAATGTAATGGAAGTTGATTGCTTTGGTGGCTGATGGTTCTGGAGCAGGAGGCGTCAGCGCTGGAGGTAGCCCTCATGTGCTGCTAAAAGACGAACTTTTGATAGACAGCAGGCCGCAGCAATTGCTCCATGATCGTTCTCGTCGCTGAGCGATTGTCTCGTCTGCTTCGAATCAGCTTTGTGGTTTCATGAAGCGCGTGTTAAGATAAAGAGGTACCATACCATAAATGACCAACGAGTCTGCAGCAAGAGCCAGGGATACATCGCGCCCCAAGGTCAACGCTTCTTCATCTGTGAATGCTGAAGCTGCGATGCTCTGCTCAGACGGATCTCTGAAGGGATCACCATGATCGCTGCCTGCTGTTTCGCTCATAGTCTTGCGGATGACGTGAAGTCAAATCTCATTGTGAGAAGCTAATCCCTTGCACGAGTATCTCGTATTGCCACTTGAGCGAGTGTTTGTGGAATAAATAAACCGTCACGCGACGCGAATCAGCAGTTCTAAGCGGCCTAATAGGTAATATGACATCCTAAACAGCGGTACTTTGCTCAGGAACAGGGGTTAATATTCGTTGTCGGTACCGTCAGCCTTATGGGCATCGGCGGGGGCCGAACAAAGCCACCAAAATAACAGCCTGGATAATCAGGCATTTGAGGTTATTACATTCCCCCTTTCTTTCTTACCAAATCGAAGACATGACTCCCTTACCCAGCTCTGTAATTCCTTTCCGTGGTCAAATGCGTAATTCCATTGTGCTGCCAAGTCTATTCAATTTCTGTCACGAATCAGAGTCCATTCAATAAAGTTACAGGCAAGTGCCAAACCACGGTCGGCTAAGTCGCCATTCGCGACGGCTCAGGTCGTAGTGAAAATATGTATATATCGCGTGGGTTCTAGTTATTGCCCGTGCCTTCAATTTTCACCGAACGATGAAGCGACTTGTTTCTTTATAGGAATGTCAGCGGTCTGGTGGGGTTGACCATTGGCATCGACGTTGACACTTGGCGACAATGTGGGGGCGGGCGGCAGGGATGATGGGACTGGTGCTGGCGAGAATGGGGTTTTGGAAGGGGTGGACAGTAGTCGCTCTTGATCGCCGAACGAGGAACCCGACGCCCCGAGTCCATTTTGAGAGGTCGCAGCAAAGCTGGGTTGCCGGGGCGGTGAAGGCGACAACCGTTTCACAGGCGACAGCGCTGCTGTCACGGGCTGGTTGGAGGCGGGAATGTAGGCATAAGCTGATGCGGCGCCCGAGGGGCTATTTAATGGCTGGGAGGATGTGAATCGCAAATGCGTTGTACCCTGCGTCGCAGATAAGGAGGGAGTCGGAGATCCTTTGCTGGTACTGTATGGTGATACCATGTGCATCTGAGATGGAGTAGATCCCACATTTGGAGCGTGCAGTGGCTTGGATGATATGGCATTTGGTATTGGTAAGTTGCCGTTGACACCATGCTGCTGTGGATTGGAATTTGTGTAGTTCGGATCCATAGCGAACGATCCGTTTAGGGAGCTTGTTGTAGGCTTCTGAAACGTGGTTCTCACGGTTGTTGAGGAGGGGTTGCTTTGGCTCTCATGCTTCAATGATGCATACACGGGTGAGTCTGACTTTAAGGCATTGGCCGTGTGTTGATCGGTTGTTTCGCGGGCCATGTTCTGACCGCTTTGGGGCGGCGCATCATACGTGGATGCTCCTGAATTTGCCAGCCTCTGCACATCTAAATGATTTGCGCTGGTGCCGTTCAAGGAGGGAGAGGGCTGCGCTATGGTGGATGCGTCGCTTTGTACCGGCATCTGGTTTGCGTTGTTCATCTTGAGCTTGAGCGACTTCGGTGGGTCTTTGCAGCGGGCGCAAACGTAGTGAAAATCATCCTTTTCCACCTCTGCTTGATCGTAGCCGTGGCATTTGCTATGCTGCCACACGCCGCATTTCTCACAAGCCATGCTGTGTGTTCCGTCATCCTACACAACAGAGTCAGTCTACACCCTTGGTCAAGCGACGGTTTAGGCACTTACTACGTCGTCGCCATGGATCCCGCACACCTCGCAGTCGAAGTACCAGTGCTCCTCTTCTTGTTTCAGTTCTTGGATTCGATCTTGATTGAGTTTCAATTGCGAGTCTCGCTGCCGCTGTGACAATCTTTCGCCCGTGGAGGCCTCAACGCTTTGACTACGAGATTCAAGCTTGCGAATCTCTTCTTCGTGCAAAACTCGTCTCATCTCGCGATCTCTCAAGCGCTGTTCCCTAGTCATAATACGCGATTCGCGAGCCTATATAGACCATTCAAGTTAGCAATCGTATCCACATTATTAAAGCGAAAATCCTGAGAGTGACAAACTTACCTCTTCAGCTTTACGCTGTCTTGCTTCTTCACGCTTTGCCATTTTTAGCTCTTCCTGCTGCCGCCGAAGTGTTTCCAACTGGGCTTGCTCTTCTTGCTTCTTGATCTCTTTATCTGCCAAGCGACTAGATCGCTTAGCATTGGCCAATTTATGCAAGTTCTCGAGCTCGCGTTGTCGTTTGGATGCCCGCTTCGCCTTGGCTTCGTCCATCTTCTCGATTTCAGGTAGCACGTCTCTCTTGATTCTCGCAGCCATGTCTTTCTCGTTGGGGTCCTTGCTCCCTTTGATGCTTTGTAGAAATTCGTTGAATTCGATCATGGTGATTGCGACACATTCCCAAGTAGCCCCGCCGAAACCGTCATCTTCAGGCTTCGACTCTTTCATTTCAGTATCGCCTTCACGATCGACATCTGAATTTTCTTCATCTTCATTGGACTCTTTCGCGACACCATTTGTAAGTTTTTGTCGCTTACTGGCGCGGCGATTCTTGGGTGCACTTTTCTTGGACTTGGACTTGGATTTCTTGCTGGGCGTAGTGGGGGGAGGGGGGATGTACTCGGTTTTACGGTACAGGCGGTTGTCGTCAAGAACGTAATAAATTCGATCGTCGGCGTCCCAGCCAAAGGGGTCGATCCGCTGTTTTCAAAGGGTTAGCAAATTTAAGACGTGTCTGGATGTGCGCGCTTACCCATTGAGCTGCTTCCTGATAATCTCGCTGCTCAGGCATGTGATCGCGGACCTTTCTAGGCTGCCACAGAGTCCACATGGAGAGCTGATGCAGGATTCTGAGTTTTGTGAATACGTCGAAATCCGCGAACCTCTTCGCCTCTTCCTCTTCCCCGAACGGATTCTTCCCGGGGTCCTTGGTCAGGTATTGCCGGCGTGTGTATTCGCTAAAGTTCTCCAGACTGGAAGAATAGATCGTTAGAATTTGATTATGCGGGAAGGTTTGTCAGTACTCACTTGAGATCGCGATTTGACGAGATGAATTTGAGCATCTTGAGCCCCAAAGCTTGCAGGCCTGGGGCGTTAGGTTTGAGGCATTCTTCTTCAAGTGTCTGTTGATTTGGTATGTTAGCCTGAGGGGATCTCCACGCATCTCTCTATATTAGGTTGTGTTCATGCAAACGTACCTCCACATCCAGATCGTTTTCGATCTTGATGACAGCGCCGAAGAGGTGGATAAATTGCATCAGACAAGCAAAGGCCCAGAAGTTCTGGATTGGCTTGAGTTGACTCGAGAAATCATCTTTTGGCAGTAAGGCATCTTGATTGAACTCGTCGATATTCCTCTTGCGAGGCATTGCGGCTTGCGGGACGCGGTAGACGCGTTGATCGATGCGGGTGAGCGACCAGACTGAATCAATTTGGGTAGGATGCGGGAGATATACAGTGACAAAGACGGGCACGGAGACTTGCAGCAACAGAGAGAGCCAGCTTGAATGCAAAGTTGCTTTGGCAAAAGGCAAAGAAATTTGGCCCTTGATTGTTTGCAGTAAATGCGGTTCTGTGACATCGTCCGCGCACAAAACGTAGAGATTCGCGCCGACCTTCTCGGCATCCGCGATGCCACTACTCCGCTTTAGGCAATGAGATTGTCACGTGCATAACACGATATTGGCTTCCTTCATTGTGCTTAATTGTCCGAACATGACATCGAATTACAAGATCAAGTTTGCTTCCTCCCTTTTTGAGGAAATTTGATGCATAGCGATGGACCCAACTAAAAAACGGAAAATGGGAGCACAGTCTCAAATTGAGGTCTCCGTGGCTAGAATGGCCGATGCAAAGATCGATCAGAACGGACACACACGAAAAAAGCTGAAGCGAGAGGAGGACCGCAATTCCGTGCAGGGCACTGGGACAGTCGTTCCTAGCAAAAGATTCTATCGTCAAAGAGCGCATGCTAATCCGTTCTCTGATCACATGTTGACATAGTTAGTACTAAACTTGTAACTGCGTATCAAGGGTAACAGCATCCTAACATGAACAGCCCAGCGTGCCCTCAAGATATGAACTGGCGTAAACACTACCCCAAATATTTCTCAGAGCAAGATCCCAACTGTATAACCAGTCCTACTGTTACCATTGCAGATATCGGCTGCGGGTTTGGTGGATTGTTGTTCGCTCTCTCGGCTGAGCTACCGTCGTCTCTGATACTAGGTATTGCTATTTCAGTGCAATCCACAAAACATATTAATCTGACAATTATGACCGCAGGTATGGAGATCAGAGCTTCGGTGGCGGAGTTTGTACAGAACAAGATTTTAGCCATGCGTAACGAGCAGGCACAACAAGGGGCGACCGGTTCAGGTCCCGATGCCACGGCAACTGCTGGTTTGTTCGACAACATCTCGGTCTTGAGAGCCAACAGCATGAAGTTTTTGCCCAATTTCTTCACTAAGCACCAGTTGTCCAAAATCTTTCTGTGCTTCCCCGACCCGCATTTCAAGGCGCGGAAGCACAAAGCGCGAATCGTTTCAGCGACGTTAAACTCGGAATACGCCTATGTGCTGAAGCCCGGAGGCATTGTATATACCATTACTGACGTCGAAGACCTGCACGAATGGATGGTGGAGCACTTCGATGGACATCCAAGCTTTGAGAGGTGCAAAGAAGAAGATCTTGAGAATGCCGGAGATCCATGCATTCGTGTGATGAAGTTTGAAACAGAAGAAGGTAAGAAAGTAAGCCGTAATGGAGGCAGCAAATATGTTGCGTGCTACAAAAAGCTGGACGACCCCCCATGGCCCGACGACTTGCCCCTTACCGAACGTCCTTGATACTTTGAAAATGCTGCTTTAAAGTTGCTCCTGGACTAGTTGATCCAGCGGCTTCATGCCAAACATCTTTTGCGATCTGACATCGCTGGTGCGGATGGTTTCCGCTCCATAATTTCTCATAGATTCTTCATAGGATCGAACAGCCGCCACAGTCTCTGTCGAGCGGCTTGCGAGGCTTTCAACGAGCACATGAGCATCTCGCATCGCAGTACTTGCGCCAGCAGCAGCTGTGGCCACCATGCAATGAGCAGCATCACCAATTAGAGTAACACGGCCACCCGCGTCCCATTCCGGTATTGTTGGAGGTGCCGACACGACCTTGTACACCACTGAGCTTCCTGGGTCTTGTTCACGGAAAAGGAGCTGCAGTGGCGGGGCCCAGTTTCGTGTCAGCCTTATCGTTTCCTGCCGTCTCTGTTCGGCATTGTACTCCGACAAGCGCTCATGCGAAACTTCAAAGTCTTCCGCCGAGCTCATCAGAGTCCAAGCAATGTAGTCGGTCATTTCGAGGAGGTCACGGGGTCGGCTGTCCGGGGAACCACGTGGCTGGAAATGCGTGAATTCCATAACCAAACTCTGTGGGTTGCGGTTGGTCTCGGTGTCACGGATCATGTGAAATCCGTTCTTCATAGGCTCGTGCATATTTTGCAATACCTCTGGAGTGGCTGGGGTCTTGCCCCAGACCCAAAGCTTGTCGGTCTGCAGCAACTTGTAATTGGGTAACAGTTGACGCCTGACATGGGAAGTGGAACCGTCAGCGCCAACCAAGAGCCTCCCTTTCACCTCCAATCCGTCTTCAAAGGTCGCTGTGACGCTGCCGCCGCAGGAGGAGACCCGGTAGCTTTGGAACTTCTTGCCGAACTCGACGTGCAGTCCCTGGAGCAGTATGGTTCGCATCGCCGCGCGGTCGGCACCGATCAGGGCGTCCCTGTACTCGGACTGCTCGACGGGGGGTGGGGGCGTAAAGCGCTCGATTGGCTCGCCCTTGATGGCGTCCCAGAAGGAGGTTGTGCGGTGTTTCCCGTCAAGCTGGACCGGTGCGAAGTCCTCGAGCAACTCGATGTGTTGTTGGTCGAGTAGAGCCCGGAGCGCTTCGCAGCCATATGGCTGGACGCGGAAGCGGTAGCCTTGCGGCCTCGAGTTGGGCTGCTGGTCGCGCTCGAATATGCGGAAGGGGATGGAATGTTTGGCGAGGCCGTGAGCGAGCAACAGGCCGCCCACTCCGGCTCCGACAATGAGCACCGGCAAATCAGTGGCAGCTTCGCCCGGCATGCTTTTTGTCGATTTGAACGATCGAGTTGTGTACAAAAAGGAGGGAGCTGCCTAGTCTGGTGCAGTTTTTTAGTGAAGTCCTCCTGCAACGAGTGCTTGATTTCACGTTTGTCCTCAAGGCAGCTTTTCTAAATGTACGAATATGTATCACTGTTGACGCATCAAGACCAGATGCTTGTTTTATTTGGGTCGTCATTTTTTAATATCTACTGGTCATACATTTCTCTCGAAGCAACATTCAGCACCAGCATTCAATGACAGCTAGCAGTACGGTAAACGAGGCAGGATCCAGCGTGCTCGCCAGACCCAGTCTCTCCCGATGCTCGGCCATATGACCGCTAGCGTGCATCGTCTCCGAGTTTCGCCCAACAATGAGACGGGGAGCTGACATCAGCGCACACAACTCGATACGCTGGACCCGAGTGGTTCAATTCTTGCGGCTCCGCGGCGCGTTGTTGCTAAATGAGTACGCCCGCGCGCTGTAACAGAGAATGACGACAGCTCTGGAGAGCCATCGGCCACCCTAATCAGCGGCCGGCCGAGGGTCCGCAGACATTGGGCGCCGTCGTCGGGCTCGGGCCAACATCGCCGATCGCGGCCGACAGGGGCCCGAGCCAGTGCGCCACGTGCATTCCTGCATATGTTTTATACATCTGGAAAATTAGGAATCCAAGCCAGCCAGGGAAAGACAGAAGCAGATAATGTCTGCCATATCATCATTGTCGCATTTGTCTTTCGTTGGCATGCGGTGGACTTCAAACGCATACGCAGTCAATACGAGAAATGTCCTCGCAGCTGTCCTCGCTGAATGAGACAAGATCCGCTGCTCGCTGTCTGTGAATCAATCTGAACCGTCGTCGCTTGTACAGATTGAATCGTTCTTGTTTATGCTGCAACAATGCAGCGTAATCTGCAGAGAGATGTGGTGTTGAAACGAACCAAACTAGTCGTTCTATCTATATGTCTACATTCCAGAAGCGTAAACATCAACAGGGCTCAATTGAAAGCGCGACCCGTTAAGGCGCAGAAGGCCTCGACTGAGCTGCCTTTCACTGTACCAAATGCGACCAAGTCTCCGGTCGGGTTCTATGGTTTCTGAGATTCGTGTGCGATTCGTGTATGAGCTGATCTACAGTTGCAGGATCCACCCACCGGCTCTTTCCCCTTCAAATTTAACCCAGTGTTGATCGGCGTTAGGAATGCTATCCCCTCTACGTCCGGCACGCTGTCAAAGCCATGCTGCGTCTATGAAAAGCATGGGTCGGAGACGAAGCATAATAATTATGTATGCTTGCTTATGCTTGCTATAAATACCTATTGAGAACGCCGCGGATTCGGAAGCGTGTCAATTGGAGAGACAACTGTCACGCGTCTCCTACTACATCAAGAGTCTGTGTTTGCCAGATCAATACGCCCTACCCACCCGATAGCCCCATCACACGCTAGCCATGGCAGCCAACACAGACCATGTGGCCCAGACGATGCGCGCCACGACCGAGGCCTTCATGCACGCATTCAACGGCGACTGGACCCGCGAGATCAACGACAAGTCCATCTCGTTCCGCGCCCCGGGCTGTCAGCACGTTATGCTGCCGGCCAGCCTTCAGGAACCGACGCTCGGCAACGAGGCGTGGGCCGAGTACTTTAAAACGGTGGAAGGCGTCATCGGCGGAGCAAAGGTGAGTTTCTGCAGGGGCATCTTCAGTGCCAAATCGAGCAACGTGCTGTGGCGCGATTCCGACAATCCAGCCTCGAAGATGGTGGTTCTCGACTACTTTGCGGACGTGCCAGGCCGGCGGGCAGTAGCGCACACGTCCATGACGGCAACCAGCAAGGTGCCCGGCCCCTTGAAGAACGAATACGTCTGGCTGCTGGACTTTGACGAGAGCGGGACCAAGGTCACGAAGATCAAGGAGTTCATGGACAGCGCGGTGGTGCTCAACTTCAGGGCGAAGCTCTCATCGCAGCTGCCGGCGCAGAATTGAACAACGGCTTGAATCAGTAGAATATGTTACTACATATAGCGTGCTATTTCCGCTGCCAGAATGTATGCCTGTCTATCCGTAGTCCTGATGAATCGATCATAGGCTGAAAACATTGCGAAGCTGAATGTCAAGCACGCTCTTCCCCGCCATCAGCTCATACGTGCCCGGCTGCAGAATCCATTGCTGCTGCACGCTGTCCCAGAAGCTGAGATCGCGCCGCCGCAGCGGGAAGTTGTACGTGGCCGCCTGGCCTGGGGGCAGCAACTGCTTATCGTAGCCGCGAAGCGCTCTCGGGACACCGCCTGGAATGCCGACGTACAGCTGGGCAACCTCTGCCGCAGTCGCATTCCCGGAATTCCTCACGGTTGCAGTCACCGTCATAATGATGTCGTACAACGAATCCACGCCGCCGGAGGGTGCGACCTGCGACGGGTCGGTGATGGCATCGGGAGGGAGAGCCGCGGTTGAGACGCTGGCATTCATGGCCAACTGGAGATTCGAGTAGCTGAAATTGGTGTAGGTCAAACCGTAGCCAAATTCGAAGCGCGGTGCGATGCCAGCCTGCAGGAAGTGATTATAGTCGATATAGTTGCCCTCGCTGAAATTAGATTGCGGAAAAAAGGGATCCTGAACGGTGGGCCCGGCTGGATTGAGTAAAGATCCATAGTCTGATTCGGCGCGCGCGACCGTGTATGGCAAGCGGCCTGAAGGGGACTGTCTGCCGTACATCAATTCGACCAATGCACTACCACTGGCTTGGCCTGGAAGATGCCCGAACATGACGGCGGTAACATTGGGATTGTCTATCCAGGCGTCGACAAGCCTGATTCCTGCGTTGTTGATGGTCACAATCGTGTTTGAGCACTTGGACGCGACGTTCGTCACAAGAGTGTCGGCGTATGAGCTCGCAAGACCTGGCCGATCCCAGGCTTCAGACGACTGTTCGTTGATAAAAACCAGACACGCATCGCTCGAGCTGTTTACAGAAGGGTTGATGGAATTGAAGTTCGATCGGATGGTGGTGTTGTCTCGAGAAGCTTGAGCCAAGAAGGCATCTAAGGGTGCGATAGAGGATGCGGGAGTGATCGCGCCAGATCCGCCACCGCCCAGGAGTGTGCCGCCGAGAGCGACTTCTGGTCCTGCAGCACCATATGGTTCCACTTCTGCAAAGAATAGGAGAACGTCCAGGCCTGGAAAAGGTGCGCCATTCGTGTAATTTGGAGTATTTGTGAGGCCATAAGGATATGCAGTTGGGTCAGAATTTGAGGTGTTGGAACCACCAACAGCATCGAATCCAAATAGAGACAGTATCCGAGGTGGTCGGGCAAAAGGAAGAGCATGATTCGCGTTCTTAACCAGCACATGGCCTTCTACGGCGCCTTGAAAGATGTTTGCATCAGCCGCAGGATTGCGTGCATCAATGCCATTGGATCCATCTAAACCAGAGCTCGTGAATTGTGCCCATCGGTACCAGGCGGCCGTGATGCGTGTCGCCATATCATCTAGACGTGCTTGCGATAATGATCCGTTATTCACTGCGGTGACCAACTGTCCATTATCCCAGTACTCTGATGACGGCATAGCAAGATCAAGACCCGCGTTAGCGCTGGCGATACCTGTGTGCTGCGCATTCCAGTCACTCAGGACGAAGCCTTGAAATCCAAGCTCGGTTTTCAAGAGTCCATTCAAAGCCTTGCTGTTCTGTGAAGCATAGCTGTTGTTAATCCTGTTGTAGCTGCACATTACAGAGCCCACACCAGCCCTGACCGCGTCGTAGAATGGCCAGAGATAGGTATGGTGCATGGTGTTGTCGTTCACATTGGAGGAGACGGATTGGGTAAACAATCCTGGAACATAGCCAGCTAGGAAGGGGAGTCGATTAGTTTCTTGTTCGTATGCGACGTAGTGCTTAGCACATGCCATGACCGATTGTTGCATGCCTCGGATGGTCGGGCCGACTAGGCTCCCAGCCAGATAGGGATCAGCTCCAAAGCCTTCCCAGTTCCTACCTCCCTTTGCAAGTCTCCCGATTGGACCAATCACAGGTCCATTGATCACGTTAACGCCCTTAGCTTTGAATTCCTGGCCGATGTAGAAGCCACGCTCGTAGGCCAACGACTTGTTCCAGGAAGCGCCCACATGCAGCTGGGCTGGATATCCATTCACAAGACTGGCGTCGCGGACGCCGCTTTCAGCATCGCTGAAGCACATGCCTGGATAGCCAAGACGAGCGACGCCGCCACTGTACCCCGAACATCCTTGGGTGGATGGCTGGCCGAACGTCAAATTGTTCTTCTCGTCGTTGGTAAGCTGCGCGACAAGCGACTTTGCTTTCGCATAAGCACTATTCCATCCATCTGAGCCATTTCCTTGAGCTGCGATGCATAATTGTCAGATGACAGGAACGGAGTGAATTATTCTCGGATTGGAGTTAGATGAGAGCAAAAGCTTGAGAACGCATTTTAGCCATCTTTGGCCGAAGGCTTTCGCAAGACTTCTGATCATCCACTTTCATGACGTACGCGAGGGGTATACAGGAGGAGATCCACCGTAGGAGTATGCTAGCTCGGGGGCGAGAATGTCGCCGAGCGATTGCAGCAGCGGTGTCAATCCGTCCGAAAGGGCCTGTTGCAGATCTCCTGGGGATTGTGCTAAAGCCCCAAGCGCCTCAGATACTGGAGAATCTCCGATGCCAGCACCACCCTCTCGCAGCGCGTTAGCGATGTCTCCGATCGATGGCAGATTGATCGAGCCACATAGTTGTGTGAAGAAAAAGAAGACGATCGCCGTCCGACAGGTAGGCCGGCGAGGCATGACTCGCACCGCGTTGTAAGGAGACGGTACTGCGTACGGCCTATTGGAACAACTCAAGCACTGGACAAACGCGGGGCATTGGCATCATTCTATCGCAAACGCGGTATGGAAAAAGCAGCCATCTCTCGGCCGGACTGGGTAGCTTTCGCGACTAATAGACTGGAAGTGGAAGTCGCGCCACTCTTGGCAGGGGCGGCCGTCGTATCATTTACCCCATAACAACATGCGGAGATCTCACGGGAGGCGTCAGCCCCAGCCGTTGACATCCGGGCGTTAATGAGACGGGTCCAGTGCGCAAAGTCCGCTTTACTATCAAGCTTTATCAAGCTCTCAAAAAGCTGCGCGAGAGCGTTTGTCGATGCGCTATCTTTGCTAGAGCAGCTGATATCACAAACGCACCTGCGGAAAGTAGATTACGTCAAGACGACACCCAAGAACTCAAGTAGCGTCATTCTGCCACGACTTTCCGAGACTATGGAGTCTTTCGAATCCAATCACGGACATTGCAGCCATGTCTTCTTTGCTCTGGCTTTGCCTCTTGCTTCTCCTTGCCCTGGTCGTCAGTGCACAGCCCCAATGCAAGACCGGGTTCCCGGACACTTGCCCTCTTCGCACGTGCAACAATGCTACGCTCGGGACATGTCCGTCTGATTTCACCGTCGTAGGATCGACATTGGAGCCCGTTCACGAGTCCACCCAACCGCCCACCGGCCTGGCAGTCGATCAGAACTTGAACATCTATCTTGCGTATCCGCGAGATCAGGGACCAACTCCAAACAACGTCGTCATTGCCACCAACTTCACAGGTGAGGAAGCTTGGCCCAATGCTGAGATTCAGCACTGCGCATCCGGCCAAGACGCTTCGACTTGCTTCATAAATGTCCAAAATGTTGTGTTAGATTCCCAAAATGTCATGTGGGCTCAGGATAGCGGTATCCCTCCTGGCTCGAAGATGGCCGTTGAGAACGGATCCAAAATCATGGCTTTTAACCTGAGCAACAACAACGAACTCATCCGAACTTACGTCATCCCATCCACGCTGTACCACGACGGTATGAACGCAAACGATGTACGGATCAACAATACGGCCGGTACCAAAGGCTTCGCTTTCCTTACTGATGAATCCAAGTACGGTTCTATCCTTGCGATCGACTTGGATACCGGCGGTGTCGTCCGGCGGCTCTTTAACACTTCGGTGGTGATGGCCGATTCCGGATATGTAGGAAGCTACGACGGTCGCCCTGTGTACACATGGAACGGTACCAACAAATCTTTCGGGTCTACTGGAGCGGATGGTATCGCCCTGCAGAGCGGAAATGTCTACTGGGGTGTCTTGTCTTCGCGTCGTTTCTACTATCTTCCTCAAGCCGTCATGCAGAATTTTTCTCTGACCGATCAGCAAGTGCTTGATGCCGTGGTATATCCAGGGAACGTTGCAAGCGAACAAGCCGGCTTCACCGCCGACGACCAAGGGACCGTGTACATCACCGCATCTGAACAGAATGCGATCTATTACGTCGACACAGTCCAAGGACAAGTAAATCGGACGATCAATGGGGTTCGGAACGAACGTGGTGGTACGAGTTTGGTGTCACCCGAGAACTACTATGTCAAGACCTTGGTCCGGAACGCCCTCATCCAGCACGCAGACAGTGCCGCCATTTTCGGCGGTTGGCTGTATTTCTGCACCAACCAGCTGCCCTTGAGCCCTCAATACTCGTACAATAACACCGACAATCGACGTGGCCCTTTCAGATCTTATCGGTTGTACATAGGCGCTGGGCCTGCCAAGTAGCCATAGAGTAGGGAGAAGGAGTGGTTGCAGCTGCAGCCACAGCTGCAGCTGTGTCCAAAGACATTTATCGCGGTCCAATCACCAACTGCTTCATCTTCGCTAACAACTTCGTTCGGAGATTTGTGAGCAGCATTACATGCATGATAGTGTAACTCTGAAAAGATTGGCCTCCAATTCCGAGAGACCCTTAACCATTTTGGTCGTATGGCTTCGTTCTCACCGCCTTCCTTTAATGCTTAGCTGGCCCGATGAGCCGGTCGAATACGGCCACGCTATTGGTTCCTCCGGACGCGGCATTGAACCCATTTTACCGCCCTTATTTTTGCTTGGCCCAAAAAAGTGACTGCGGGCCAAAACCGAAACCCCCCCCTCGCCCATACAATCTTCCTTTGACTATCGACAACACCACCACTGGGCAAACGGTTTCCAGACCAACTGTGCCCAGAAATTCGTTCCGTTTTCAAGGGGGACATTCTTCCACTCAACATCCTAATTTTGCCACCCCTCGTGAACCGCGTGACCCAAGCCTAGAGAGCCCACACGTCGGAGGGGTACCTCCTCGCCCACAGCGTTGTTACGCTGCTCAAAGGTACGTGTTTTGCCGAAGCTGCAGGCAAAGCGAAGCCAGAGACAGTCCAACCGTTGAAGACCTCGCAGCATACATCGCTCCGCAGATCCTTGTGCCTCCAGGGCTCTCGCGGGCTCGGCATCTTCCAAACTCGACTTCGGAATCCACCCTCTCAAGCTCCTATAACGTCCAAAACGCTTCTACCAATATGAATTACGACCAGTCCCAAGATCCTCGAAGCCAGAGTAATCGCTTGCACCTTAATCTCGGCCCTAATGAGCGTGGCTTTGCCCAGCAAGACCCCGGCCGTGTTCACCCCACCACTCCCTCCGCTTTCCCTCAGCCAGTCTACTCGCAGCCCAATGGTCAACCCGAAGTTTGGGGTACCGCTACTCAGACCCCCAATGCCTATCCCGGAGGGCCCCCATCCTACTTCGTTTCTCATGTTCAGCTACAACCCGGTTTCCAGCAGCAGCAGCAGCCGCAACAACAACAGTCACAGCATGTCCCTGGTATGGCGCCTCCTCCGGCCGCGCTTCGGAGCACGGGCCCCTTGAGCCCCAACGATGTGACCAACGGCCTTGTCCATCAATTCTCCAACCAGAACCTCGGGGCTTCTGTTCAGCGCACTGGGAGCCCCTTTGGACGTTCTGGATCTCCGGCTGTTATTCCCCCGCGTCCATCGACCGGCAGCCGCCAGCAATCTCAGCAAGGCCATGTGGGCAACATGCCTGCTGCTATCAGCCAGCCAGCCCCTGGATCCAATGGCGAACCTCTGCCAGACAAGCAACCCGACAAATATTCCAACAACGTCTACTTGAAGGGCCGTGTCTGTGTGGAGCAGGTCCAGATGTTCTTTAAAGAAAGCGTGCAGCGCGCCCGCGATCGCAACCAAAGGTTAGTTGCTTATCATGCACAAAAACACGCAAAGACCAAGCTTACCTCCCTTGCAAACAGAGCCAAAGAGCTTGATCAATCTGCACGCGATCCCGGAGTTCCTGACAGAAAGAAGCAGCAGAAAAAACTCTTGCTGATCCGTGGCGAGGCACAGTACTTGCGCTTCATGCGCACTCGCATGACTCAAGAAGACTATTTGACTGTCAAAGTCATTGGAAAAGGTGCTTTTGGCGAGGTTCGTCTCGTGCGCCACAAGCAGGATGAAAACCAGATATATGCTTTGAAGTCCCTCGTCAAATCCGAAATGGTGAGCCTTCATCATCTCTCAAGATAACTTTCAGCCAACTGATACCCTCCCGATAGTTCAAACGCGATCAGCTTGCGCACGTCCGCGCTGAGCGTGACATCTTGGCCGAGTCAAACAGCCCTTGGGTGGTCAGGCTCCACACCTCTTTCCAAGACGACTTTTTCCTCTACATGTTGATGGAATACCTTCCTGGTGGTGATCTGATGACTATGCTCATCAAATATGAGATCTTCTCCGAAGACATTACGCGCTTCTACATGGCGGAACTTGTCTTGGCGATTGAGGCCGTTCACAAGCTTGGGTTTATTCATCGGTTAGTTTGACGCACGGCTTTCCCGCGAATTTTGGTGCATTCAACTAACTTCACCTTCAGTGATATCAAACCAGACAATATCCTGATCGACGCCGGCGGACACATCAAATTGACCGATTTTGGTCTATCGACCGGTTTCCACAAGGAGCATGACCAGTCCTACTACCAGCAGCTGATGAACGGGCCGTCTTCCTCAAAATCCAAGAACCGCAACTCAGTCGCTCTCGATCAGATCCAATTGACCGTGTCGAATCGTACCCAGATCAACACCTGGCGCAAGTCTCGTCGCCAGCTTGCTTACTCCACCGTCGGTACCCCCGACTACATCGCGCCCGAGATTTTCACCGGCCGCGGTTATGATTTTGGCTGCGACTGGTGGAGCGTCGGCACCATCATGTTCGAATGCTTGATTGGCTGGCCCCCCTTCTGTGCCGAAGAGTCCACGGACACGTACCGCAAGATCGTGGACTGGCCTCGCCACTTGCACTTCCCGCCGGACCAGAAGCTGCACCACGATGCCGAAGACCTGATCCGCCAGCTCATCACCGACGCCACCCAGCGCATCGGCCGTGTCGGCGGCGCCGCCGACATCAAGCGTCACGCCTTCTTCAGGGGCGTCGAGTGGCAGAGCCTGCGCCGCATCAACGCCCCCTTCAAGCCCAACCTGACCAGCAAGTTCGACACCCAGTACTTCCCCGTCGACGAGATCCCCCAGGAGGACTCGGGCGCCATGTCGCGCGCGCGCCAGGCCCAGCTGGACGCCCAGCGCGACGGCCGCACCGCCGCGGAGATGGCCCTGCCCTTTGTCGGGTACACGTACAAGCGCTTCGAGGCGCAGGGGCCCGGGCGCAAGGGCTCGCGCTGGGACGAGTGATGGCTCTTTGGGAGACGGTGGGAGAGCGGGAGTATGGGAGTGTGTTTTGCACAGGACAGAATGGTCTTTGCTGCTTGCTTCGGAGCAGCACAACCCCAATCAACAACCAGATCGCTTGCCGCGGACATGGGCGGCGCTCGCTGCTGGGCTGACGCCTGCGCGCTATCTATCTGCATCCTACCAAGCGACCGGCTAGCTAGACCGAGAGGCGGACGAGCCGCCGATGAATAACTACATATGTAAAGACCCCTTCCATCCAGAGCCCAGCCGTCGTCTTCTTAGTCCTGTATGTGTCTCTTGAGCGCTCTCGCCCCTCCTTCTGTTTGGCAGTCGCCGCGCCGCCAGCAGCACCTGGGCCGCGCGCCCGGCTCGAACCCCGAAGCCCGTGCCGCTGGTGCGCGGTGGCGGCCAGCCGGGGCTGCGCGAACGCGTTGTGCAGGCGGTCACGCGCGGAGGCCGGTGCACGCGGAGGAGCGGCGGGGTGTGAAAAATGTGTGCGAGCGTGTATGTGTGTATGTATGTGCGTATGTATGCAGGCATTGTATCTACGGGCGGCGCGGCGGACGAATGCTCCGCAGAGGGAGTCTCTACTTGCGGGTGGGCTCGAATCCAAAAGCGCGCGTTTCAGTTGCTGCGCTGCGCCGCCGCGCGCGCCCGCTCAACCGCCTCGCGCAGCATCCCGCCGGTGCCGTCGACGCCCATGAAGAAGCGCGCCAGCTCCTTGCACAGGCCCCAGTCGCCCGCGGCGGTCGCTGCGCGGAGCAGGTCCACTGACAGGGGCGAGGCGGTCTGCATATCGGAGAAGGCGTGCACGATGAGCAGGTAGCCGGACGCGGTTTTGAGCCTGCCGCTTCTGAGGGAGATCTCGAACAGTTGCTGGGGCGGGGGCAGGTGCGCAAACAGGGTCCTCCAGGAGCGCAGCTCGGTTTTTCGGGTGCACTGGACGACGATGTCGAGGTACTCGGGGAAAGAAGAGAGGAAGGAGAGGGTCAGCTGGAGCAAGGGGGGCGAGTCATCTGTTTTTTCGGTAGAAGAGGATTGATTTATTGGAGCGCCGTCTTGAGAAGGGGGCTCTGAAAATGAGGACGAGAGCGGCGTGGTCGCTTGAATTGCAGTGGCTTCACGCGAAATATCTTCGTCTTCGGAGCTTTCGACAGTTGCGTTCCGGCTTGTTATGCCATTGTATGATCCGTCAGCCTGAGACGCTCGACCGAGATTGGTCGGCGTGGATGACGAAGCTTTGTCAACCTCGTCATCCAACACATGATGCAATAGCACTTCGAGAGCGTGCGCGAAATACGGAAGGGACTGATACTTGTGAGAGAGATGCATCGCAGAGGCTGTGTCATAGCGCGACAGGTGGTGGCGTAGAACGTCCGGCAAGAAGAGCGTTGTCTACGAACGATAGTAGTCAGCATCACCTCTGGGACCCTAACAATAGGCTAGAAACTTACACGAGCAAGAGGTCTGTAAAACGCGAAGCCTGTGTCACGGCTTTGTGCAAGTTCTGATTCGACACCGAAAAAAACGCCAGTGTCAATCAGCGGCGCCAAAGGATAGTAGTCAAGCTTGATCGAGACTGGCTCTGGCAGCTCTCGCCCGTACTCAGCAGGGGCTGAATTGAGCAACTCTTGAACTTCGGTCCACACACGGAAGTCTTGGCCGTCGAATACCCAAAGTGAGTCTCGCAGGCTGTCAATCGAGTTGTCATCCTCTTGATCAGCCGCTACATTTCGCGGATTGAACGAAGCCGAATCCCTTGTTAACAGATAAAACTCGACATTGTGGGCAATGATTCGCATATCGTATTTGAGCTCGCCGTCATCGGTCATCGTCGGTTGCAACAGGACGAGCTTATCGTCCAGTAGGAACAAGACGGATGCGACGGCCACGTCTTGTGAAGGATCCCCACTCCCTTCAGTTCAAAGTCAGTAAGATTGAGCTCAGTATGCTTGTCATAGCAACTTACGCAGCTGATGCTCAGGCACGATCCAGGTGATTGCACGAACGCGAGCAGGCGCCCGTACAATGCCATGCAACCCTATCTGGCCCACCTTGACGAGCTCGACCGTCTTCTTCTTGGCCGCAACAACGTAATGATCGAGACAGTTTTCGTGGGTGTAGATGAGGATCGAGTCCTCACCCGACGGCGCCAAATGCACCACAGGGGCAGTCAGCTCCAGTACGCTAAGAGGTTTGCTGTCCAGCGAAGCCTCGCGTGCGTAAAGCCGTACTTCATAGCTGGACCCCGTGTCTACCGCAGCGATCAAGATGTGCTGATACCAGCACATGCCACCACGCACAACAAATTCGTTCACTACTGCAGGATCCTCCATCGTCTTCCACTTTCCGCTTGCACTGCTGAAATGAGCTAGACCCCGTTGTCCTGCTATAGCAAGATATCGGCCGTCGCTGGAAACCGAGACCAGACGAATTGGCCATTGTTGTGACAGGTACGAGTGTGGAGCTTGCACGCTCCGCCAGGGAAAAGAGTCTCCGCTGGGAGCATCAGATGCAGATGTGTCCTTGTCTTCGTGAATCATAAAACCAGTAGACGTCATTAGAACCCCTTTGGAGATATTAGCAGGGGTGAAACATGAGATGATAGCGGACCGAGCGAAATCCAGCATAGCGAAGGAGTGGGATCTGGGGCTCAAGAGTGCCAACCCTGAGCCACCAGCTTTCCAAAAAGCGTCTTGTACACCAAGAAGCCAGCTCTCACCAGAATTCTCCGCACGCTGTCGGTCGGCGTTGAACGTAGAGGAAATCATTTGGCCGTGAGTGCTCCATGTGATCCAACCCTTGGCGTAGCCAGTAAACAAGCAATGGCCGTCGGGTGAGTACGACAAAGCGGTCAAGTCACCGGAGCTGGACTTGGTAACAAGAAGAGGCAGCTGGTAGAGCAGTGAGATGCCACCAGAATAGTTTCGAACGCTGTATATCCAGAGCGAGCCATCTGCACAAGAGACAGCGATCATAGAAAACCGAGAGTTCACCGTGGCCTGAACCGCTGCGTGATCCGCGGTCTCTGGGTTGTGGAAAAGGTGACCGCGGAAAGCGGCTTTGGGGGTTTCAGTATCGTCGGGGGAACGGGATATTCTTTGTACAGCAAAAACCCTTCCATCTGCGGTCGTCCAAGTATACAGGTTCATTGGTCTGTCAAATGCGATAGCCTTCAACGGATCTTTGGTATCCAACCAGTCCACGCGTCCAAGCAGCGTCGTGCTCCTCTGTGACCCACTCTTACCTGGAGTCCACCTGATAGATTCTATCGCAGGAGGGGAGGTAGTGCCAATAACTAACTCTTCATCTGTAGCCAAAGAAGTCGAAATGCCCGTGTCGATCTTGATGAACATCCTGAATTTCAATGTGGCCTCGTTAATTACCGAACCCTCATCCAGCGATGACACCTTGTCTTTGGCAGAACCGAGCCGGCCGTGATGGTTCACGCTGCGCCGTCGAGCATGCCGCTTTCCACCATCCACGTAAACAAGTCTATAAGCTTCGGAATCAGCCTCGCTGGCCAGAGAGTACATGATCAGGTAATCGCGAGAGGTTTGTATGACAATGACCGCCGCGTCAGGTCGGACAAGGAGCTGGAGATTGGATCCATACTCGTTGATAGATGCAGAAGAACGGACGATCGAGGCGAGTATCACGGTCGGCTGCAGTCACAACTTGTCAGTGCGCAGTCGAGTCAGACGTGCTTGGACAGGGAGACGTACTTTGGTCTGCCAGACTGTTAAGGTGCTGGAGGTTATGGTGGCGAAGAGCTGGCCGCTTTTGGAAGGCTTAAACGCAATGATGCCAGCATCAGAGCGTTTAAGAGGGGCGCTATGCGGGAAATCAGGATTGAGAGGACTCAGAGGTCGGGACTGACCAGAGCTGGAAAAGGTGGGTTGAGGCTCGAAAGCGTCGCCGTGTGCGTCAGTGTCTCTGGAGGCGAGAGTGGGCGAGGATGCTGCATTTTGATCGGAAGCCGAGATCGTCGAGGGAGGTGAGAGCAGTCCATCTTGTGATTCGACCGAGTTTAGCTCATGCGCATCCTGAGAGTACACGCTGGGCGCGCCCAAGGGCCAATACATGGCTCTGATCAACCAGCGGCTTTCCAAAGGTGCGAAGCGTTCACAACAACGCCATGGTCATGCGGCATCACGTGACGAAGATGGCAAGAAGCTTCCAACGAGCTTAGTCTTCCATTCTAGTTCTGTGTAATAATTGAAATACAAAGGCGTGGGTCACGCAAAGGGGTCCTAAAGACTCTTGATAGAGGTAGCAGATGGGTTTCAGAAACGCGTGCAACGGAATTCAGTCCGACGAGCCGAGTACACGGTATCTGACAGCCCCTACACAATCCGTGTCCACTGGGTATAAAGTGAGTAGATCATTGTAAAGTCTTCATAATTATTCAACCAAGGACAATATCTTGCGAAAACAAATTATTAGAGAGAATGAGGAGTTGTTTTATGAACATTGCTGTTGTTCGAGGCCCACTGCTATAATGACGCCAGTCTATATGATACAAAGCAGGACCACCCGGAACGCTGCAATGAAGTTCTTGGAAGGAAAATCGCGCACTTTGGTTTCCGCTGATATGGTTTTGCCCAGCCCAAAGGAAAATACTAATGGTTTACAGTTGTATATGTTATTCGGAGTCAGACTGAACCGCCCAAGAATTATCCTGTGTGCGAGCTTGCAAAGTCGGCGCAGGAGAGCGTTGTCGAGTATCAAAGTAAAGAGGAAAAAAAGGAAAAAGTCTGCGCCAGCGAGAGGGGGGGTGAAAAAACGCTTGATTTTAGAGTAGCCGACCGATATTTGGCGACACTGGATCCAGTCCTAGATGCTTAACGAGTACGCAAGAAAAATTTTGCAAATGATTTGATAAAGGAAATAAGTCGTGACATGTGTAGCCAGTGTTGGCGTTGAAAGCATGGGTCCAGGTAGGCAATGCTCATTTTACAGCACATAACGATCAGATAGCACGCGCGCTCATCTGAATTGTTGACCAGCAGCGAATATGCTGGCGGCTGCACCCGCTGCCCATTCATTTTCCTCGTAGGGAGGAGTTGGGAACGGATACGCATATTGCGTAGTGTAAGGGGTCTGTTGAATGTCGATGGGTTTGGACACAGTGGCGTTGTTGTTTCCGCCAAAGATCACACTGTTTCGCTTCGCGGATGGCGACGGGGTCGGGTAAGGTGCTCCATATAGAGCATCATTGGGGTTCAACTCCTGCTGAGACTTGGAATGCTGATGTGATAATGTCTGCTGTTGTCGTTGCTGTTGCTGTTCATCATAGAGTCGCTGTTTCCTGTCCATCGCCGCTACAGCATGGCGCGCCGATGTCAAAGCTTCGTCCAGTAGCTCCTCTTGCTCATCTGGTGCCTCGTATCGATTAGGAGGCAGTGATTGCTTGTGCGTTGTCCGTCGGGTGGACCGGGACGATGAAAGGCCCATGACAGGCGAAGGTGTATTCCGACCAGGTACTTTCATATCGTAACCTAAAGAGAGGGAATGATGTCGTTTGAGCATTGGGTTGCTCTGAACTCTCTGGGCAGGTCTCACGGGCGCTGGTTGAGCGGGGACGGGGATATTGCTGCCAGCCATATCCATACTATTCCGAGCATTCTGCAGAGCTCGGTCAAGCTCGGAAATACCAGACACGGCCGGCTGCGGAACTGTCGGGGTGAAGTCCATCATAGAACTTCGATTAGCCACGCCAGGAACATTCATCATCTGAGCCTCAGGGTCGTCAACCCGTGGAGAGATAGGTAGCTGATTGCGGCCGGAGAGACGTCTAGCACGTTTTCGAAGGTGTGAGAAGAAGCTTTCTTTTTGAGCGCTTGTCGGCGACATGACCTCGCTATGTCCATTAAGGGCTCGCTCAGCTTCTTGTCTGTGGTTGTCTGCGTAGTGATTGTTGTTTGAATGAACGGATAATTGGCGGCCAATCTTTTTGGACACTGGTCCAGCGCCTTCCGCTGTCTGCTCGGTGCCTGGATGCGCTTGAGCATTTACGGTGGCAGACAAAGGAGAGATTGGTCGAATCGATGGCAAGATTGGCATGGGAGCAGCTGCGCTCTGATTGGATCCACTAGCCCAGGTATTACGTTTGCTTGGCCGAGGCCTTTGAAGTGGCGCTTGGGTTTTGGGTGTTGATTGTTGTTGTATTGGTTGTATTTGCTCGCTCTGTGTGGGTTTCACAGGCGACATTCGAGGAGACAGTGGCGGTTGTGATTCTTGTTGCGCTTGGAGAGATGGGATGGACGGTGCACTCTCTCTCGCAACGAGCGATCTCCTAAACCAGGCAGAGGTTTTGGAAGAGATCGATGCGTTAGTCTCTAACGGAACCGTTTGCTGGGCTTGAGAGCCATGGGTCTCGGATTGTTTCCTGCCAAGCAAGCGGTTGGAGCCGGAGGTTTTAGCTCGAATGAGGGGATCGACGGCGTCCGCAAAATACGAGTGCTGCAAAGACTGTGTCGAGGTGGGTCGCTGCTTAGGGTCCCATAATAGGCACCAAGTGACGAATTCAACTAATTCTGCAGGCCACTGTGGAGCCTGAAGGATCGTATCCAAAGTATGAGGCGCCATCTACATGGAATCATGTCAGCTTCGTTGCGCTAAGGTTGTGAAGTGTAGCAGGAATGAGGTATGCCTTACCCTTGGAAACGAGAAGCCGAGCTTCTGAGCTAATCGAACGCCATCTTTCCATTCACCACCACCCACGCGTTGCCCTTGCTTGTTGACCCAGTTCCCAGGGCTGCCCATGATTTCGCACACCCTCCAGACCTGGTCGACTTCATTGCTGCCAGGGAAGAGCGGCTTCAAGGTCG
The DNA here is from genome assembly GCA_037013595.1 of Dicorynia guianensis. NCBI lineage: Eukaryota > Viridiplantae > Streptophyta > Magnoliopsida > Fabales > Fabaceae > Dicorynia > Dicorynia guianensis. The sequence goes on from JASUAB010000017.1 coordinate 87,397, forward strand.
CCACTTCGACGGCCATCGCACCGATTGCCCAGATATCGACAGGGGCAGAGTATTCGCCAGCTCTTAGGAGAACCTCGGGTGCGCGATACCATCGTGTAGACACATATGTAGTGTATGGTAGTTTTGACTCGGTCTCACGAGCCAGGCCAAAGTCAGCAATTTTGATTGAGTACGTCGGGGCGTTGCCGGAGGCGTGACGAGTTGCGAGTACCGCTTGAAGGCACTTCCGTACTCCTCACGAGCTGAGACCGACACCAGGATGTTTTCCGGTTTGATATCGCGATGGAAGAAACCGTTGTGATGAATGTGTTCAAGACCAGAGAGTATTTGAAACAGAATGCTCTTCACTGTGTTGCCATCAAACGGCTTGTGATCCCTTGCTTTCATCAGCTGGTACAAATTCCCGTCCATATACTCCATAGCGACATGAAGTTTCTTCGTGAGAGGATCAAGGAAGATGTCCAGGGCGGGAACCAGGTGAATGTGATTAGGCAGAGTGCGCAGAAAGACAATTTCGCGTAGTTCCAGGCATGGACCAAAAGACTCGAAAGTCTTCTTCATCGTTTTGATGGCCACCTGCATTGCTACGTGTCAGTTGATTCTGAAGCCAAAAGTCGCTACTAACGAGAACATCAAATCTTACTAATGTGCCTCTTCGAGCAATGTGCGATCCTGCGCCTCTTACGCGGGCCAGGGAGACGCTGCCGAAACTCCCATCACCTATTTCTTTCAGAACCTCGTATTTCTCGTGTAAAGCCACGGTGCTGTGGGTGGAGCCAGAGGACCAGCCCCGGTGGGAGAAATCATGGACCAGTGTCATGTTGTCGAGGAAAGGCGCTGTGTGTGGACAGGGAGGGGAGGCTAGAAACGGCGATCCTACACGCTACGAGCTCTTCGACACGATCAGTCGAAGAGGCTGGTAGGGAAGACGAGTGTGGTCGATGAAGTTTAAAGGTTGGCAAGGGTGATTGCCATTAGGATTTGGTCGATGTAGATGGAAAAGGCGTGTATAGGTGTAGATTGTAGAAGATGAGCAAATCGATCTATGTGCCGAGAGGACGGATGGGTGGATGGCTTTTGACAGAAAAAGAGAATCAGGGTTCCGAGCCCATGGGTGGGGAAGGGGAAGATCCTGGGAAGATAGGGAATCGCTGAGAGGCTATTAGACTCAACGATGCCAATCGAACCGTGGGCAGAGAGCCAAGTGCGGCTTAGTGGAGAGCGAGCGAGATGTGAAAAGGCAGTGATAGAGAGTGACGAAAGGGCAGACGGTAAAATTGTAGCTGGGGAAAGGAGTGTCAGAGAGAGGAAGGATGGGCAGAAGGAAGAGCAGACAGCAGCTGTGAGACAGCCCAAAAGTAGAGTGAAAGGAAACGAAGTGAAACCCGGGAATGACGGTATGGGTGCTCAGATGAAAGCAAGGACGGGCCGGAAAGACAGGCGGATGTTCCGGGAAACTAAGCACAACGCGTTTGCGGTCGCGAATCTTGAAGTTCCCCTGGATTATGGGTGATTGATTAGGAAGGTTTGGTATAATGTCAGGGCACTGCAATCCGGACTTGGGTACGAGTGGAGCTTTCGGGGGGGCGATGGGTCTATTCAGCCCAAGAGATACGGATGGGCGCCCGGGAGTGGGGATGGGGGGAAGAAGTGATGGCTAGCCGGTGGCCAGAAGTGAGATATTATCACTTAAAAAAGGTGATGACGGAAATGGGCTGGTTTTGTCTGTGAGCGAAGGGGGAAGACCGAAAGACAGGACAGGGGGCAATAGGGTGATTAGCTGGGAGCCGGACAGCACGGCAGAGGAAAGCAGGTCCGCGTGTAAGAAATGGGATCCTCAGGCACTCGCGTGGCCAAAACGATTTTAACTCGGCCCGCGCTGCAGCTAGCACACGTTGGATGAGCGAGGCGTTGGTGTTAGATTGGGAAGCACTCGTTCTGCTGGTATCCTTTGGCACCGGTCGATGGTAGTGTCATACGTAGATTAGATAGAAGTAAATTTTCTTTACAAAAATATCACGTTCAAAGAACGCGACGCAAGATGGAGTCACAATGTGATTAAATGATGGTAGGCCTTGTGTGTTGCAGGAGTAGCGGCACCGCAGCAGTCAGCGAGCGGGCATCACCGCCACTGCGCATACGTCTCGTTGATTCGGCCGACGTGGATGAAGGCTGAGATGCCGCAAGAACGTGCTGCTTCCAGCTACCGCTCGTTAAGATGTGGCTCAGTGAGGCGGTCGCAGCAGGTCTGCTCCGCGAGCGGTGTATAGATTTGCGGTATAGCGCTGCTGCTGCCGCTGCTGCCGCTGCTGCTTGAGCTTCTGCGAAGGAACTGGATTCTAAAAGCGGAGGGATGCGCTGGCAAGTAGGCTAGTAGAATCGCCAGCTGGCTTACTCACTGGCTGGCTGTGTGGTTGTTTGCAAGAAAACAAACAAACAAACGAGCCAGCGCGCTGCAACACACTACGCGTAGAGTGAGGCAGTAACAAGACATGCGTCGGCCTATCACTCGCAATTTTCTCGCAGAATGCAACATTATACGTTCTATCTAACAGTGCTCGTAAGCTAATGGTGAGGGCACACTGCACGATCATCCGGCGCCACGCTCCAAGGCCCAAATTGCCCAAACGCGGCAACCCCAGATGAGGCGAAGGTGGGCACAACTGCTGCGCACGGCGCACGGTCGCGCCGTACGAATCGGGCAGGATACGATGAAAAGAAGCTAGTCCAGAAGCTCGCAAGCGTCTTGGGAAAACACACTGTGTCCACCAATCAAGGAATCCAGCCCGAACCTCGGGATTTCTATTTGCGCTGAACCCTGAGCCCGTCACATGGAGCGAGTCCACACAGTGACGCCGTCTTCGCTTGCTCACTAGCCTCACTCCCTTTCGACTAAATCAGCTAGCAATTAAGAGCCGATCTTGGTGTCTAAGTAGCTGTAAGTCTTCTGGATTGACGGAAGATCAAAGCAGGGTTCGTTTGTTCGCGCTGCTGCTCGCCAATTTGCCGAGACCCCGCGCTGAGTGGTGGAACGTATCACTCAGATGAAAATAACGATCGTCTTGGTCATAGGGTTCAGGCGATGTATACAACGGTGAGGACGGACGATCCCCACGGCAAATGGGTGTCCTCCCCACCTCGCGTGTTCCTAAGTAACGAGATATGAACCCACTACATTAGCTTACTGAGGCGAGCCCTGCAGTGACAGCTCCAGCCTAATGTAGGACCTCATGGAGCTACAGAGCCTAGCTTATGAGCTATATTATTTGCTTGGCAAGAGCGTGATACCACGTGCTGGAAATATCGAGTTACCAGAGATACCACACATGAGGCTTGCATGATATATTGAGCCATCAATGAGAGAGCTGCGTTGCAAAGCCATTGCGAAAATTCTGCTCGTTCGCGGTCTCTCTTACGGACTTCTTACGGACTTGACTCCGCGATACTGACGTCTCTACCTAGAGGCACGGCAGTCATCAAGCCTTTGGCGGAAATGCCCATAACGGTATCCACCGTCGAGCTTCCGCTCCTCCCCGAAACCTGCAACGCTCGTGAGATACCGTATGGGGGAAGGTTACTCGGCGACGAAGAAAACGTAGCGCATCCGGTATCCGCCCGAAACCTTTACCAGTTGTTCTTCGCTAAGCGCGTTGAGGCGAAATTCTTCCTTTCCAGCTGATGTCCGGATGTTCGTCAGACGTTGAAGTCTCGGCCGCACCTCCTGAGTCTGTTGGAGTACTGTCGGTAGTGCTCGTTCATTTGCAGCGTTTGTGCGCGGCTCAAACAATTGCCGAATCTCGCCTAACCCCTTCAATTCAAGATCCCCGTTAACGCGAGATACGGGCTATCCGGTAACGCGAACCCATTGGTTCCAGTGGTGTCCTTGTTTAGTGGATCTGCAGAAGGGATTCATCTCGCGACTCGTACCTCATTGCCGAGGATACCCAGTCGAGACATCCAAACGCCGGCTCACGCGGACGGCTCCACAAGCGGGATAGTACTATCTCGCTTCATGGCTCCAGTAGCAAGGGGGCCACGGCCAAGACTTGAGGACAAAAGCCTCGGATGCGATCCAAAAGGCAGGAATTGAGTATTCACAACTCAATGCTGTCATGGACAAGGGGACTGGTCCATGACGATGACGCAGTGCTGCCGCTGGCACCTACGGGGGCCGACAATAAGCTCCTGTCATTACATGGATGCATTCAGCGAGCTGGGGTGCAATCCACCAGATTGCATCCGGAACCAGGGTTGCGACAGCTTCCCTTACATAATGGCTTAACAAAGGGAAATGAATGACATACCTGTCAGCGGTCGCAGTCTGTCTAGTATACAACGATGACCGTCGAGAATATGAATCGTGACGTAGTGTATCTTAGTGATTGCTAAGGCCGTAGGATGGCGTTAATCGGAGCTGGGTGCTGTCAGACTTCGTTGGCAAATCTAAACTCGCCAATGGGATGTGACCTGTCTTCAGCACAGACAAAGCTGGCCCTAACAGACAGCGTCAAGGCAGGACACAGTGATCGTGAACTTTGACCGTGAATTTCCCAGTCACAGATTGGCCAGCAGTATCAGGTTATCTGAGCAACGTGCGGTGTGGTTGTAGTACATATCTTGCGACTGACATGAATTGAAAATTTACAAACAAGAAACGTCGCTACATACAGTACTTCATTTCTGAGGCTGCTCGTGCATTTCCTGCAAGTCATCAGATCCACTGTCACTGCCAATTATCCCAGCATCTCGTGCCAGCACGTCCGGTACGCCTTCATCCGCGATGGCCTTCAGATCTTCCTCGCCCATGACGCCGTGCCAGCCGTTCGCAACCAGATAAGCCCTGAATTTCTCATCATTGATAGCTAGGTCGTCTCCGTTCACGTTCGGCACAAAGATGTAAGTCACTATGATGCCAACAACGCCACAAATGGCCGCAATGATGAAGGTCCAGCGCTTGCCGAGATTGTCTTCAATTGGCGTGAAGACTTGAGTGCCAATGGCGGCTCCAGTCTTGCCGAGTGCAGCGCTGATACCGTAACAGGTCCCTCGCACAGCGGTTGCATAGCTTTCCGAGCTAAGCAGGCCAAGCATGTCACCTGGACCGAAGTTACCGGACGAAAGCATCAAGCCATAGAAGACCACAAACAGCGGGATGATCTTGGTGATGCGATCGTAGGCCAGCCCGATGATCAAACCAAAGACGAGGTAGCCTCCGAACCCGATCATCATTACATTTTTGCGTCCAACCTTGTCACAAAGGTATGCGCCGAGAAGAACACCAGGCAGAGCGATGGCACCAAGCAAGAGCTGCCACTCTGCGGTTTTCTGGATGTCTCCCGATTTACCAACGATAGAGCTGATGATGTCGCCAGAGAAAATGCCGTTGGAAAGGTGACGAAGTCGTACAAAAACCAGGCGCCGCAGGTTCCGATCAAAGACTTCCAATAGTACTTCAATACCAGTAAGTACGGGACAGACTGCTTGATGGCACCTCGTCTGTACAGGGTCGTGTTGAGCATCTTGATACGGAAGTAGAAGACGGTGAGAGGGAATATGCAGCCTATGCCAAAGCACACTCGCCACAGGGTGGACAGGTGATTCGTGCCGGTACATTGAAGCACGATCAGGAAAATCGAGACGGCGAGTGGAGTACCGAAGGACAGAGGCAGATTAGTGACCAGGATGAAGACAGGCCCTCGTTTACTCAGTGCATGCGCATTGGCGGCCTCGGAAGCAGACGTTGAACTGGCAGGATACTCTCCACCGGTACCAAAAACCTACTACGCCTCGCGCGACCGTCATCATCCAGAACATGCCATTTATAGTGACGCCACTGGAAGCGGTCGCAAGGATACCACCGATCACGATCATCAAAGTCGTAGCGATAATAGCGAACTTTCTTCCCAAGTAGTCGCAAGTCAAGCTGATCACAACCTTCAGTATTTGTAGCGCAGAATATGAGATTGCGGTGTTCTGCTCACCCAACCGTGATTTGACCGATAATCTCCCCAACCAGCAGAGCATTGGACACACGAGTCGAGACAGTGGACGTGTATTGCTTCTTGTACTCTTTCTTCAACACGACGTTGATCATGGTCATCAGACTGTTCTGGTACCCATCACTAATGAGCGCAAAGCCGGCGCAAAAAGATGGTAAAGAAATCGGAGAATTTCTGCTTTCTGGACGAGACCTCGGTGGAGGGCGCTGCGGGGTCGTCGTCTGGCACGGCGATGCTGCCCGCGTGAACGACTTGCCGACCATCGACGACCTCCAGCGCTGGCTTCTCAGCGCTATCCTGGACGCCGGTGGCAGAGTTCGGGGAGGGGATCTGCTGTTGCGACATGGTTGCGAGCCCAGCAGTACGACAGCGGCAGCCAGCCAGTTGTCAATGGCCGTTCAACGGAGGCAGCAAGTGCTGATGGGTACAGACGGAAGCAAACCCATGCGAGCGACAGGTCGCAAAGGCTGCTTTTTACATGTCCCCGGTCATGTTCGCGTTTCGCAACAGAGCATCGAGCCGTCCCTGTCGTTTAGCCCATTCTGGGAAAGTCGATCCCGTGGGCAAAAGGGACAAGCTTTTGCGAGACGGCTCAAGCCAATGCCTGCTCACACACAGCGCCACGTGCCCGCACATCTTCGGACCCCATGACAGCCCACCTGCAGATATCTTCCTAATTCTTTCCTGAGGTCTATGTGCACCCATGATCTTCTAGAATAGCCCGTCAGTTTTGCCGCGTGCGATCAGCCGAAAACTCAGAAGCTTGCGAAGACAAGCAGACAGTTGTGGTCATCCAATGACGATTCGAATTTGAGCATTCAGCAAACAACGTGCTACATTCACCAGCCGCCTCCGATGCTGCTCGCTAGTTGAACGACATGACCTAGATCCTCGTCCTTGCTCTTTGATTTGCCGACATCACTAACAACCTCGCGATAGGTCGTGTAAAGTAATGTTTCCGCATCTATGGTCGTCAATGAACTCCAGTGATTCAATATCTCTTTAATTCTGATCCGTGGATCAGATGCCTCGAACTTTGCTGTTTCAACGCCATCTGATGCATCCGTGTCGCTTTCAGCTTCATCATCCGAGGATTCGCCTGAATAGTATGCCTCGTCGATTTTGGCGAGCCATTGCTTTTGCTCTGCCGGGCCCGGTTTCCTCTCACTCTTCTCCGCCGCACCCTGAACATCCAAAAAAGTCTTTCTACTCTAATCTGACCTCCACCGTTGGTGCATCCGCCGGGGGCAGGCCATGACCTCAACAAATGCATATTCGCTGAATGCAGACGCATCTCGGGACGGTCTGGAAGGCTCGATTCGCTCTGCCGCCCAGCAGTTTGCTTTCTTTGGCAGGTTTCAGCTTCCTGACTAGATTCTGAATATTCCTGAAGCCATAATATCTGGCTGTCTTGGCTTTAATCTGATCATCCACGACCAGCTGGTACTCCAATACATCCGCATTGCGACCGCGTTCGATCCTTATGTGGCTGTTACTTGTCTGTTTCTGAAGTCTTTGAATGATCTCGTAGGCGTACCCGCCTGATGGCCCTCCGCCTGGATCTTTCTGAGCCCTCCTAGACGGCCTTCTCAGCAATATGTTGTTCATGACAGCATCAGGGAATGACGGCTGCCGTACCCTTGTTCGAGGGAGGCTGGGGAAGCTGATACCCCTTGATTCGGCCATCATCAACAACTCTCGCGCTGTTATCACGCAATCCACATCTCGTACGCTCTTCGCATCCGTTGTGTCCGGTCGCCAATACGTATCCGTGAGCTCTTCCCGGCTTGCCTCGAGTTTCTTGTCGAAACATGGCATGACTGCGAGATGCCATATCTTATCAGGTCTAACCCCATATTTCCGACTAAGTATTGACTTGACCAGTGTGCCCATAATTGCTTGTGGCGATTTCAATCGAGAGAGATGAGGGAGAATGTGAGGATGTGTCTTTTCGGCGTAGCAGATCCAGCCAGGGCACGACGACGATAGAATCGGGCGTTTCGGTTGGTGCGTGTTTCCATCGAGTGCTTCTTGAATGCCGGCTTCCAAGCAAATGTCCCTTGCAAAATTTGTATCAAGCACCCAGGTGAACCCTCCACGTGTCAATCCACTACTCTTTAGCCCCTTTTCCCCGGCCAACAGTTGCTCTATCATCCATCCAGCCTCTTCGAGTCTGACCCCATACAGAGCCGCTATGCTAGCCCTCGTCTGAGGGCTCACACTCGCTACAAAAACCTTTCCGGAAGCGTCAGGCTCGCTTGTTGCGGCGTCTTGAACACTCAGGGAAGGCTGGCTGTCCAGCGTGCTCAGGACTTCGTCGTGACTCTGAAGACTGACCAGGATAGCCTCAGCTGAAGTCACACATCCCGAGCACGCTAGACAATCCGTTAATGAGATCTGTGCAGGACCGGATTTCTGACTCTGTGCAGCGACCGCGTCTTCTGTCGTGACTTGGTATGGATCGTCTGGGTTGACGGCTTCGGGTTTCTGTGCGGGAAGCGTTTCGACGGGCTTAATACAGGCAACGCCAGGCGATATAAAGTCATTCAAATCATCTGCCGAGAGAATGGCGGAGCTCATGGCTCTATCATGGAACGTTCAATCTCAAACACCATCCAACTTCTTGACGTAATCTTCAGTGTTGACAGAAGATTCCGGCGCGGTCGAATTTCCCCCTTGATCTACTAACTTTCGAGACTTGAGTCTTTGAATACTTCACAGATTGAACATTTGCAGAGCAACTGCTAATTATTAATGGTTCGAGTCGATTGAGTCATAGTTTCAAAAAAAAAAAAAAAAAAGTCTCGTACCAGCCCCGCAGCCGCACCGTTATTGTTCTAAAAGCTCCCGCCACCGAAGTTAGGCCTCATAGGGCACATCGAAAAATTCACATGTGACCGCAAGTCACCCTACCCTGTGCTTCGCAAAAACTACGGCTGCTTTGCGTTTGTTTTAACTATAATGTAGACCGCCAAACCACCATCGACATCCCGGCATCTTAGCCTGAAGACAAACGCCAAGAATGTCTCGAGAAGGTTATGTTCCCCCGACTTTGCTCCAACCGCCAGGCACCATCAATGGAACCACCACAGCCAATGCCTCCGGTTCGCAGCAACAAAGCCGTCCAGGTCGGGCTTGATCCTAGCAAGCCTGTGACCTATGTTTGTGGTGGCTGCGGCAACAAGGTACTTCTACTGGATATGCCCTACGTCAAGCGTGAGCGGCTGCTAATCGAGAGCATCTTACGCGCGCAGGTCAAGCTCAAGCGATCCGACGTTGTCCGATGCGGCGAGTGCGGAAATCGGATCTTATACAAGGAACGAACGACTAGGTGAGGTCTTTCAATGGCTGACACTGTAGTTTGAAGCTAACCACTCTTTTCGTTTAAAGGATGGTACAATTCCAGGCGATCTAAAGACAGCTCGACCGCATGGGCTTGAACACACAGAAGACTGAGGAGCCCTCATCGAAGGGGTCACACGATCAGAAAGGGCGACGAGCATGGCGGTTAAAAATCTAACGGACTTTGAGGCTTGAAGAGCCGTATACTGGCGCGCAGTGATATCCTCACCGGGAATAGAGTGGCTTCGACGGCATGACTTAAGCCTGGCGCTAGTTCACGAGTACATTTTGGAACGAGACATGGCATAGGCTGAACCAATGACAATGTCCCAGACTTGCCAACGCAGCGGGGCTACTCACATTCGTTCGCCAGTCGCGCACTGGTTATTCCCAGAAAGATTATGACGAAGCCTTAACATCGTCCAGCAAAAGCGCTGGACCAATAGCTCGGAGTGCCAGAACACCTTTGGACGGCTATCCGTGAGGAACTTATCATCGGCTTCAGGTATCAAATTAGACACTGGCCTCACTATTTGATGAGAGGTATTAGGATCGCTCTATCCTCACACAGATAAATCACGTCAAATACTAGTTAGCAAGGCCTTGTGAAGGGCCAGATGCCGAGGCCAGTAACTTGGAGTTCATCCCGATGATGCAGTTCACCAGATCCCAGTTGCCCTTGTTGCCAACCCAATCGCAGATCACAACGCCAGTCCCCACCGTCACCATCGCGCCCCTCGGCGGGCGGAGCGCCGTTGGCGCCATCGGGTTGCTTGGCATCGCCGCCCCCCGCCGTGCTTGCGTTGTTGTTGCCGTCTGCTTTGAGTCTTGGTTGAGCGTGCTCCGCGCCCAGGAACTCCAGGATCCCCGGGTTCAGCTGCGCAGCCACTTTCTCCGGCCAGCAGCCGGGCTTCCAGAAGTTGCTCGCACTCAAGAAGTTCAGGAAGAAGGGCGGCGGCGGCACCGGGTTGGCCGCGTCCGTGTTGACGCCGGGGATGGGCCGCTCGGCCTGGCTGGCGCGCACCAGTGGTCCTTGGCCATCTGCAGCTTGTGGGCGATCTCGACAGGCTGCTCGACCTGGTAGAAGTCCTGGACGCAGACGCAGCCATGCGAGTCGCATGCAGTGTTGTCCTCCCAGCTCTCAGCGTCCCTTGTTTTGTTGTGAGAGCTCGTTAGCATGCGCTGTAGCTTGCATTGGGTGTGGCGGGAACCCGTCAAACACTTACAGGCCCCATCCCGTGCTGTCGTTCTCCTTGCACAACGCGTCGTCCAGAGCAAAGCGCCGGATGAGCACGATCTTGCCTCTGGCCTCGCCCATGGTCGGCATTCGCGGGCAGCGTGGTACCATTTGGCGGGGGCTTTGTCTACATAGATGTCTTTGAATGATCCGGCAAAGGTCATTATGCTCCCCAGTCCCCGAGCCCTTCGCGCTTGAGAGAGAATATCAGAGTTTCGGAGGGATTTTCGCTCAGCCAGGCGTAGATATGCTCGAGCAAGCCGTCCAACTTCTTCGGTCCCGTTAGAGAGATCGGAAATACCCCGTGCACCAGTACGAACGGTTCTTGCTTTTTGGCGTTTATTTTGGACGCGGCGCCCTCCTTGGTAAACCTGGACGTCGGTTGCGCTCGGATGTCGAAGAACCTGACCCCATTGCGGAGTTGCTCCAGCGGAGAGACGGCCTGGCAGCGCACTGACGGCAGAGCGCGATGGCACGTGGGCGAGTTGTGCGTTCCGGGGGATCGACAGGGCGCTGAGCGGTATGTCGTCGGGCACCTCCTTCATCCAGCAGCTGGGCTGTAATTTCTCGAAGACTGTCATTGATACGTTGTTCGCCCCGAAACACGACAAGTCCGGTAAGTGGCTTACTGTAAGCATTGTGGGCTAGAGCGACGCAACTCGAGTTGGGGTTGTGCTGGTGACTGAGTTGACTTGCGTCTGGCAGGGACGCGTCAATCCTGTAGCGGGATCCTGAAGCAGACTGAAATACTATGCGGATTTTCTCGGCGTCATTTCGCTGATTGAGATGCTGGGTTGCCGGACCCAGCCCCCGTATTGGGAGGGACCGTTGCGCAAACGACCGACAAGAACGTCGTTGCTGCTGGCTCTCATAGCTCTTGGCGCTTTGGCTCAGAACTTCCGGAGATAAGGGCGCAGTTGTGGGCAGGGCGTAACGCTCGACCAGCCTCAGCGTGATCGGCGTGGAAGAGAGGTTGCGAAGGCTGAGATCAAATGTATCGGATCCGGCACTCTCCCTGTCCTCCATATTGGAAAGCTACGCGAATCGGCGGGTAGTGTACCATATCAGGTCCATGTACAGTCACTCTACAAAAGTCTTCGTACACCCCCCCACGTGATCCTATACATTGAAATTTCAAAACGTAATAATTTAGTCAATTCTTAAGTAACTTTAATTAGAAAAAACTCTATATAATCTATAGAGCTACTACTTTATATCTTACTTATTTACTATAATAATAGCGTCGATCCGGCGCCACCAGGAGGCACAATAAATATTGAATTGAGTATAGGTAAGGCATAATCAATTTTCGTAAGATGGTCAAGTAGTGAAGTGCGATACTGTGCTGTGGTGTCTCTTCATTCGCATACTAGTCGGACGGCTGCGGACTCTGCTCTTGGTTCACACGTGAACTTCTACTTGTCCTTTCATTTTACCGGGTTCATCAACCTGCTCTTATATTCGTCCCCCCCTTGCTATCCGACAGCTCTCGGTTGATCACTCTATAAGCAGCGAGTTAGTCTACGAAGATCGATGTGTCATGACACACAAGGAACTCAATTAACCGGTGCCAAGCGTCGCACAGGATAACGGGATATGCACTAACCGTCGGCGGTGCTCGACTATCCGTCAGGTAACTGCATAGCTTCACAGCTTGCATAGTGTCATGGCTTAAAGCTATGCAAACCCACGATGACTGTGGAAATATGCAATCATGCGACCGTCAAACACAGTGTCTACATGGTAGGAAGATTAAGTATATAAGTCTCGATGATGTAACCAGCTGTAAAGGTTGTTCCCTAT
>JASUAB010000017.1:107244-206917 GCA_037013595.1 Dicorynia guianensis
CATGAAATTTCTTACGGCACGACAGCACTCGAAGGACTCGTCTTGGCCGTTGGTCCCAGAGGTATAAGAGCTCTAAAAATCATCGGTGAGAGTAGCAAGACTTCTTCCTGGTTCGGCTGTCCCAAAGGTGTACCTATCACAAATCGACTCTCTCATTCAATCAGAATACTAGCATCCGAATTCGATGTGAGTCGCTCTCTGCATTAGACCCATATTGTTTCCTAAAAATTTTCAGGGATTTAAGATAGTTGGGCTTAAAGCGTCAAGCCACTCTAGCCAAGTGCGTGATATGCCTCTCCGGGAGACAGCTTTGTGGTACCCTGAAGTTCCTGGGGACAACTTGTATTTGAATGAGGCATCATACACAGGCGAAGACCCTCTGAGGACAAAATATCGACCTCTATTCTGGACCCTGTTCGGTGGTAATCAAGGTCAATCTCTACGGTATCTGACTAGAATCTCTGTCAACTATCGCTGGAGCCTGAATTGGGTGGAATTCAATTATGGTGCAATTGGTGACAAATCAGAACCTCATAAGCTTGGACGCAGAAATACGACAGAGAATACTAAGACTGATCACTTTTGGATTGATGGGGCTGGCGGAGAGTTGATTGAATCTCTGGAGGTTACAATCAACCAGAATAGCGACGAAAATGCGTATGCTTTCCTAAGGCACGGAACTCTCAGCACCATTCAAGTAAGTCTTTTCAACGGAACTTTTGGACTTACAACGTCAGTAGCTCACACTTGAATTTGCTAAGTTTAAAACGACTTATGGAAGGTCTTTTGCTGCCGGTCCCCTTTGCGATCTAGATAATCGTCGACGTCTCAACGTTATCCCGGGAAGTACTATAACTGGGTTGTATGCCAGCCAGGTAGGCTTGTACCTTAAGGCATGCTGATAGCTCTTGCTAACGAATTTCTAAAGCATCCGGAATTTGGACTAATTAGCTTAGGAGTCATTTCGGAAAGCATAGGGGAACCAAAGATGCAGGATCTTGCCACTCATGAACATCTACAAGGCTGATCGAGCTAGAGTACACTTTGAGAAAGTATCGAAAACTATATTCGGGAAATATCAGGGCCTGGGCGTTGAATCTATTGCTAACTGTAAGTTGATCTTCTAAATTATATGCGGGAAGCATGGCCCTTACCATTGCAACTGCTGGAGCGTATCATCGAAAGCTTCAGATATTTAATCACACAAAGAGGACTCTTCCGGAGTCCCGCTGTCAAGTGTATAGTCCCTGAGACTCTTGGCTAGGGCTCTAACTAGGTCAAATGGTAGTGCGACTTCGGCCAAGAGTCTGTGGAAGATCTACTCATGTCGCCGCTCTTTTCTTTTGCGATACACATACGGCCATTCTAGCAAAATGCTTCCTCAATTACTTTGATAGCCATGTGTTTGAGCGTGCCTCATCTCATCCACGCTACTTCCCTCATTCATGCGGGCCTCGCCAACGACAATTGCCATATCGAGGTCCATGGGACTGCTTGAAAGCCGCCAATGTCTTCTGGATCGGTCATGACGATGACGATGATGTTGTTATTGTTGGACATCGCGGTGCAAGATCTTGCCGTCCATGTACAACGAGCGGTGGGCCTTGATGGCGTCACGAAGACATTGAGTTTTGCCTAGGTGTTCTTCGACCACGCGTAAGTCTGCCTAGTGATGGGGAGGCTCTGCTATCGAATCATAAGACTTAACTAAAATATCCAGCTATCGCTGCGACTCTATTCCAGTGAGCTTTGCCTTACTTCGTGTTGTAAAATACACTCTAGTTACATCTCTAAAGAAATCTTTCTAAATCTCGGAAAGCTATTTCCAGATAGCGACTTCTAAAGGAGTTTCTAGGAAGTCCACCTATCGATTATTAATATAGGTAGTTTTTATCTTTTCGTATATCTTTTCGCTCGCCTTAAGCTAGTCTTTACGCTCGAAGTATTTTTCTAAAAACCCTTCTACGTCCTTATATACGTTATTTATAAGCTCTTACCTGAGTGCTGGCTTTAGCCTCTTCTTGGTCTCTTCGGAGCCTCGATGACTCCCTGAACTATGGGTGCGAGGCGTGCCTCGTGAAGTCATCGAGAGATCCGATTGTCAATGCGTCGTCCGTGAAGGACACGCTCAAAGTTGCCATTGCCGTCGCCAGCAGCAGCACAACAGAAGACAAGAGAGAATAATTAGAATGAGGAAACTCTTCTTATTACCACTGCTTTATTGACTTATGGCGATCGCAGTGCTAATTTACAAAACTTGCTACCCCATGAGAAAACTTTGTTTCGTTTATAGCAATGTAGTCGGCGAATACGTCTTAGCCCAATCGCATGCTGCGCTAGCAAAGAATACCTAGGCAGCCAAGCAGCTTCTTACACTTATATAGCACATCGTGCCTTTTAACAAGCTAGCGCAACGAAGGCAGCGGTCATGGACCGTGTTCCCGCAAGCAATCCTTGAAAGCCATTACGAATGGATGCTAATTTACGTTTAAGATCCGGAGCCACCTCGCAACGATAAATACTTTGAAGTGCAGGACGACGCAGCTGCACTAAAAGCGTCATACATCGTAGTCGCGCTCAGTGGAGGATGGGAACAAGGCAAAGATCAAGAGATTAGTCTTTCGGACGTCGGTGCCGATGACTTGGATCGGTATCTGCGGTGTTTCTTGGCTGGAACAACGACATACTGCGCCAGATGCATTGAAACCGTGCCCTGATATCACCATCGCGAAAACTGCCTCAGACCATGATAAGTTAGATTACTTGCCCTGTTTCAATTGGTGATAACTTCCATTGTTACTCCAAGTTGGTATGGCGACAGCGATGTCAATGGTAACCAGACACTTGGTCAACACACGTGACGTAGCCTTGCCGTGACCCCGACTTCTCGTTAAAACCACTGGCGTGCGGCTACTATCAGCAACGCCTAATAGGCAGATAAACTAGGTGGCACGCACATCTAGCGATGGAGGATAAACATACTTTAAACACATTCGCCGGCCATACCGCCGCACATAGAGGAGGACTCATCGCTCAGGGAAGTACCTTTCAAGCTGGAGGCAACATGTACTCTAATTGTGAGTCTCAACAGCTGGCTTCTATCGAAGAGACTCTAAAGATTGAGTTTGCAGCATTCTGACGCAGTGCAAACCTAGTGTCTAGGATACCCGTAGATGCCGTACATATGGGTCGCTTCTTCCGCGCCTCCCTGCGGCCTGTAACAACGTTCGTCCCTTGGCCATTGCTTTATGCTCAACTCAGACGAAGCCTTCACCAGAATGCGCAGGCGGATCGATAGCAATACACGACGGTTGTCGTACAGGGTCTGGGAGGGTCGCACAAGACGCAACTGGTGCTCGACTATCTGCAGCGACATGTTTGCGACTGCATGGGGACGTTCTGGCTTCAGGCAAGTCTTCGATCGACCCTAGAGCGTGACATCTTACAGATACGCAGCCTTCTATTTCCCACGCCCACGGCACCTGTAGCGTCGACAGCAGCGGGCGTGCCGATCGACGAGACTTTTACAGCTATCAGGGACAGGATTGCTTCGCAAAAGGGAAGATAGGTGATGGTATTTAACGGCGCATATACGCTCAGTCCCGAAGACAGCGACGACTAGATCGACTTAGCGGAGTAACGTCCATCCCTGCGTGGCGAGAAACCCGCCGTGGCGAGACATACTCCGTTCACGAGTAGGGATATCTCCGCTATAGCGCAGTAGATTAGCAGAATTACTTTAATACTGAAACACTGCTAACAGAGCGAACTTCATGTAGATTGATTCTGTAAAGAATATCTGAGGAGAAAGGAGAAGAAAGAAGAAGAGCTACTATACAATATATTTACTTCATAATAGATGGCAATCTTCGTAGATAGATGAACCACTGCTGGTGGCCGCGTCACAAATACCTCGAATATATTAATACATGGAATCTGAGCTAAACGCTTTCTTATGAATACGAGTTTTCTATAGTAACTACTTCGAGTTCCGCTCTAATATGAAGCAGCCGCCGTCACAGTACTCTTCACCTCTGATTAGCCCTCTGATTCATTTACTTATCTACTTTTAAATCTTAGTATAACAGGACGCCTAGAAATTAAATGAATCGCACATTGGTGATTCGAATCAATCATCCATGCCCGCCGTTCCCACGATACCATCTACTCATCGAGCTCTTTTTATTTAGATGCACTTGAATGCAGTGCATGCATGCAACCGGAAACGAATGCCTGACAAGATTAGCTTGTGATTAAGAGTCGTCGGTCTCTTTAGGATGTCAATTTGTAAGAAAAGGAGAGTTGGGATTGAATCAATGTCCTCTCGAACGTCAAAATGCCATTGCTCCTGAGCGTACGTAGGTGCTGTCGGACTGGCTACCAGGCTACAGCCGCAGAGCATGTGTCGTCCATTCCGAGCCACGAGGCAGTCAGAGCTGCAGCTAGGCGTAGGGGGACAGCTGCATGTGCGCTTACGTCAAAAGCTGCAGCTCGAGATAGTGGTACGCAAAATTGGCTGCCTGATTGCCTGGTTTTGTCCAAGTATGACCTAGCTGGGGTAGCTCGATCTGGATAGCTTGGACGTACTGGGGCAAAAGCAGCATCATCGCTGCTGCTCTTCCAGGCTGCACAAAAGAGCCGGCGTTGTCCACATGGTCGTCTATCTCTGACTGCTTCACCAAGAATACGTCCACCAAAATCACCAATCAATTCACAAACCTCCCAACATTCAATATGCCTCTCGTGATGCCAGAGATGTTCGACAAGGACGGCAAGCCGTCGAACAACAACAATCAGGACTGGTCGTCTAAATTGGTCGGCAAGACGATTGGAGATTCGCACAATGAGACCGTCAGTCTGCCCAGTCGATAAGAGGCCATCAATCGATTCGTGTCCAGATTAACTGACATGCAAAAGACCTTCGCTAAGAACGACCTGCCTGAGAAGCATCGCATCATCGGGCCCAACGACATGGCGACTGCGGACCACGACCCCAACAGGTAAACAAGCCAAACTTGGGCATCTAAGAAGGCAATGCTGACCTGGTTGACCGCCGAACAGATGGACCATCAAGACGGCCGAGGATGGCACTGTTCGCGATGTCACCAAAGGTTGAACGGCGCAGAAGATGTTTCTGCCTTAACTTCTACTCGCTGGCTGCTCCCGGCATATGGTTATCTGTGTCTCTGTTCTTCGCTGTAGATCTTCACTATTCTAGAGGATTGCAACAATAAGACGCTTTGCTTTCCAACGTATATCAAGTTGCACTGCATAGCTACTGCGATCACGTTGATCTGCATCGTGTGCGCATGCTCACCATTGTCCAGCGGGTCTTCCGTTTCCCCCAAGCTCCCGACCGTACTGCTACTCAGGCCCGTTTTGGCCCTCACCCAGCTTCGCTTGACCCCCGCCCAGCTCTTCCAAATCCCGCCAAACGTTGCCTGACCCCCACTCAACTGCGTACCACTTACGGCACCCCTGGGCACGCACTGAATTATGCTGCGCGCTGAGCCTGCGCTCTGTGGGGAGCTCGGTCAGGCATCTAAGGACGCTGGCTTGCAGGATGATGCTATATGGTCGCCGGGACGCCGCCATGCAAATGCCCTGTGGCTGTATTCCGAAAGACTGCTCCCTCGCGCGTGCTGGATCTCCCTTCGCAGACGTCTTCAATCCAGGCTCATCCGCCACAGCCCGTCCCCCAGCGAGTGCGGCGCCTCCATGCACACCCCCTTCTTGGCCGCCTTCATCTCCGCGCTGCTCATGCCCAGCACCCCGACTGCGCACGCGTGCTCCTTGCCCTCCGCCTCCACCACCACCACCGTGCCCGCGCCGATCTCCGCTTGCTCGCTGTACCTCCCGCCGGCCGCGTCCTTGCCGTCCTGCGGCAGCCGGCCGCCGGCGGAGGTGCAGCCGGGCGTCATGAGCGCGGCGCCGCTGGTCACGAAGCGGATCGCGCCGCGGTCGACGCGCACGCGCGCGAAGAAGTCCGGGTACTTGTGGACCAGCCTCAGATGGGGCACGAGCGCGTCGTCCATGTGCTGGAAGAACAGCGGCTCGGTGACGGTCGACTTGGACGGGGTCAGGGTGTAGAGGGTGGTGCGATCGGGCAGCTTGATGACATCGAGCTGTTCCTTCTTCGGGATGATGTCGTCGATATAGGGCGCCAGCAGAGGATAGGTCTCTGTGATCTTGGCGCGGATGGCGCGCTGCGCGGACGACTTGAGTTTCGTGCGGGGGCCTGGCACGATACTATCATGGCAGAGAAAAAAAGGGGTCAGGATCTTGGGAGATGTATTGGTTCGAGGAGACGAAGCGGGGCATACTCTTTTTTGAACATGTCTGGATGAGTGACCGGCGGCGAAGAATGGCTGATCGTTTCAATGTTCGTCCTGGACAGCTTGAAGCGCCTCTGTGTAACTTCTCCTGAGCTATGTCTGAGCCAGACGAGATGTTTGAGATATGTTACACACGATACTATGCCGACTCGTGCGCACGAAGATAATAACTAGCCGCTAACCCGTTGAAACGTGGGGCAGCATTTTTTCCTAGTCGTGATTTTCTAGGGTTAGGCCAGGCGCCCCGCCATTCATTGCAATGCATGCGAACTTGAACCATTTTAGGAACACTGGAAAGGGACGAGATACTTCAGATCAATTTTCAGGATGGTTGCATTATTGGAGCATGGTTGTGGACTGATTACATTACTACATATGTCAATTTCCTGCAGCTCTCGCAGAGAGTGCCCTCTAAAATGTCCGTGCCAGTGCAATATTCCAATGCCCCGTATTCCATGCCTATTTTCGCATGCCAAAGGCCGTTCTTAGACCCGGCCATTCATCTCTCAATTTATTTCGGATGTCGTATTATTGTTGTATCTCTCGGGTTGCCGTTCCTATTAATCTCATTAGTGTCTCCCTTCAAGAACATACTTACTTGCCCTTCTACAAAGCCGCAGCCACACCCAAGAAAGCGAAACCCAACCAACCGCCAACGGCACCAGACAACCCGCTCGACAGACCGGCAACGCCCATACCAGTGAACGGCGTGGTAGATGGGGTGCTGCTTCCGGTGCTCGACATTCGGCTGACGTAGACTGAGCTACTACCGGTGCCTGTCAAGAAAGTCGTGGACGTAGCCACCGACGTATTCCAGGCGTAAGTAGTGTTCAGCTGCGACATCCAGTACGTCGAGTACCCGGAGCTGTGCGAGGCTGGTTTCGGCTGCGAGGTGATGACGGTCGGTTGGGTAGTGATTACTGTGGGCTGAGTGGTGACGACTGTAGGCTGGGTCGTGACAACTGTGGGTTGGCCGGTAACGACGCCCAGCGAGTTGGTCTCGGTGAGGAACTGGGTTTCATAGTTGCTATACGAAGACGACTGGGCAAAAGCAACATTCTAAGCAAATTGCCATGTCAGCCTTTCGCCTGTGAATCGTGTTGCTATTGTGAACATACCAATGTGCTAAAGGCCGAGAAGGCAGCAACAACATATTTGGTGAACTGCATGATGAATGATGGGGTTTTCAAAAGATTGGATCAACGGGGGAAGTTGGTGAAGGGATAAGGTATTAATCAAAGGATAAAGTTTCTTGCAATGTCAATGAGGATTCAAATTTGGATGGTAGGAATAAAATCAGAGCTGTTGGAATTAACGACGAGCAGTAAGGGGATTTTATATTCGACTGTTTGGACCGTTGCTATCCTAGAGACCAGACGATAGGGTAGGATTCAGCTGTCATGACGTGCAGCCCCGACAGGCTTGATAGCATAAGGCTGACAGGCCATCGAAGACTCGGCAGCGTAACCGCACTCAGCCCTACGGGTTGCCTTGACGACTCATGGAACGCGATTTTGGAGGAATGTTGACTCTCGGCATTATCGCGTTTACTAACTGAATCTACGGAAGTCTTTCCGCTCAAGCTTTAGGTGATCCATAAGAACTCGTCTGGGATTCTACAATTCGAATTATGGAAGCTAGAGCCGGCTAGCCCTTGCGTGCAGCCGTGCTCTCTCAAGATCGTCCTCGATCTTGCCAGGGCTTGGGAGCTTGACGTCTCGTCTGCCGTTGAAAGCCGCTTTAAGCCTGTCCGGGGTCATCAGAAATGATCGGGGGAACCATTTATCGACAGTCGGTCCAGGCTTGGGCACAATGGGCTTTTGAGGAGTGCATTGGCTCTCAAAGATAATATCGACGAGAGCTTCTGCGCACTTCAGACACAGAACCATGCCGTGGCCGTCGAATGCGACACTGGTCCACACATTCTCCATGCCTGGCACTTGCCCGACGAATGGCCTTCCGTCCGCCGATGCGCCCATGATGCCGGTCCATTCAGATCGAACTTGACCCTGGGGATGATCTGGTCCCCAGTTCTCCTTGTAGTATTTGGGGGTGCATTTTCTCAAATACTCGCCAACGCGTGGCTCACAAATGCTGTCGTCCGTTATCCCAAATTCTTGTTCGCCTCCGTCTGGCAAACTCGCCCATCCGCCCCCAATGACTAAATCTCCAGCAAACTTAGAGGACGGTGGCCTCGTGATCATGTACTCGTAACCCTTGCTGTGAATGAAAGACACCGTTGTTGCCAGAGGTGACGGCAGGCCAAGGCCAGGGCGCTGAGCGGTAATCTGTCCGCGCAAAGGTACAACTTTGCCGTGCAATTGAGGCAAGAGATGACCCGTGTAGCCATTGGTGGCAAACAACACGTGTTCCGCTACCACTCTTCCTCTTGGGGTTTCAAGTAGCCAGTGTCTCCCGTCCTCTGACTTTCCAATGCTTTTTACGGGTGTATTCGTCTGCAAATTCAGACCCCTCTCGACTGCATTCGCCAGCAACCCCGCAACAAATGCGAAGGCCGAGATGCTGCCGGCATTGTACGTGACCGCTCCCAGAGCTTCGGGACAATGGAACCTACGCCTTGCCTCGTCTCTGTGGATCGTTGCATACCGTTCAACTTCCTCTTCAGACCCGGGCACGTGCGCGTTCATCCAATCCGTAGTCTTGACCGAAAACTCCCATGCTGCCTGGTCGAAGATGACGTCGACGCTCGGGCTCTCCGTCAAGTCGCAGTCGATCTTGTATCTCTTGACCAACTTTCGGGTGTGCAGAACGTTCGCACGTTCCAGTTTCATGATCCTGATGGCCTCGTCTAAGCCGACCTCGTTCACGTTTGTGGGAAACATCCGGTAGGAGGCCGATTTCGTGTGACCGCCATTTCGACCCGTCGCTCCGGAGCATGCATCGCGGGCCTCGAGCATCACGAGTTGTTGCTTGGCTCCATCAGCATCCAGTCGCTCCAGAATGCTGTGTGCTAAACCGGCGCCAGACACTCCAGACCCAATTATGACGTACTTGACAGGGTCACTGGGGAGTTCAGGGGTGGTCCGATGCTTCAGAATGTGGTGATTGGGGCCAGCTATCTCGTGCCAGTATGATTTGGTCGGCGAGATATGGGGTAGCGAGACGGGCTTTTTGGCGCGCGCTTCCATTTCCTTATCTATTCAATTTGTAGTGATCGGAGCACAACGTGTCACTGGCTGAAATCGGGACTCAAAGAATGTTTGGTGGTTGATAATGGTGCGGCTCTTTGAAATGCGATCATCCGGAGCTATCTCCAAAGAATGAATGCAGTGACTTGGCGATACAGATCTTGGCAGCTGTCCTCTAACCGGTACCTGTAGCTCCCCAAAGCTAGGCTACTCGTAAATACCAATCACATCTGTGAAGCATTGACAGCAATGGGTTCGGAGCTGTTGAGGTGACGATGGCTCTGGGTCCCACAATCGCCTTTTGGTGTATTGCGATCGTTGAAGGTTGGTAGAATTTGCACGACACACAAATAGTCTTTCTGCTTGACGACAGCTTTCAAGGGTCATGCGGCGTATGGCAAAATCGCAGTAATTCATCACTATAATCTATGTCTGCAACGGACAGGGACAGAACCACCTGCCAATCTATCTAATTCGCGCCAGGGACGAGGGTACTTGCAAGTATCAAGACGAACTCATGCATCCCTGCCAGTAGGCGTGTAAATTGAAGCGAGCTCCGCAGCATAGCCAGTATTACCCATCGCCTCCGCGCGGGCAAATGCAGCAGTAAGCAGGGCAGCATAGCTCCAAGTCAGGTCTTCCGCTCCGGTCTGAGCACCGCTGGTTCTATCGAACTCTTCAGTTAAATGTCCGCCGTTAGATGAACCATAGTACTTGACAGTCCGAATGTACGCGTCACCCCAGCCTTGCAGCGCCCCAATAGCCTTTCCGAACTGTGGCTCGCTTGCGACAACGGTCTGGCCCACAGACCATTCGCCCGCTGCTGGCGCAAAGTAGTTCCAGAAGGGAAGAGATGTATTGGAAACCTTGATGTTTCCTTGCTGCGTAAACGCAGAAGAGCTTTTGTAGAGTAATTCGGCCATAGCTGCTGTGGTCAGGAACCATGGATTCCCGGCTGAGGTAGTCTCTACACCGTTGTATGTGTCCTCGGGATAGCGACCGGTCGGGATACCAAGAGGTAAGCCCGATGAATCTGTGTGTTGAGAGGAGATGCCAAAGACGGGAATAAAGCAAGTGGTGACCACTAGAGCGTTTCGCAGGATCTGATCGTTGGTGTATGAGTAGACGTTGTCGCCAGCGTAGCCGTGCAATGACGCCAGGATTGTGACTGAATCTTTGTACGAGTATTTGCCGTGCAACACCGGCCCGTACTCATACAGGATTTGTTCACGGATCGGATCCCAGAACTGGGGCAGGGTCGAAGCAATGGCTGAAGCAGCGCTGGAAAGAGTCGAAGCGGTCGCAGAGTCGTTCATCACAGTTGCAAAAGCAGCTCCTTGGGTCATGGCTCGGTGTTGGACCATGCGGTCGTAGAAGTGATCGCCTTCTTCCTCCTCCCAGACATCGAAGCTCGGAGAGCTCCAGTTGGCCGCAACAAATAAAAGGTCGGTCTTCATGGGTGCTTGGCTGGGGTTTGAGGTGGAGTCGTAGATATTGTCAAAGATGGTGCTGGGGCTTCCACCAGCTGCCAACCAAGCGTTGCTGAACTCCATAAGAGTTATTGCGGCTGTCGCTGGTCCATCATTTTGTGGACGGCCCCAGGGACCGGTATAGACGCTGTTGTCCAGATTGAATTTTGGTTCCCCAAGACCTGTCTGGCGATTGGGGTCATTTTGCTGAACTGCACGACCGCCAGCATACGCGAACAGTACTTCGGCATAATAGTTCTTGTTGGAGCCAGGTGCGGCAGCACCGTACAAAGTGGCAACGACGTCCATGGTAAGCGACGTATCACGGACCCAGGTGTATGCATACTGTTAAGAAAAACAGAACAATTTAGAGATGGACCGTTCAGCCAGCAATTCGGATTACACTTACGTCCGGAGCACTGTAGGACTGGGCAGCAATCACAGTTCCATTGGCGGAATTTGGGATCTCAATGTTCAAGAACATGAGCTGTTTGGCGGTGGCCGCCTCGGAGCCATTAACCGGGTTCAAGTAGCTAGTGATATCCTGTGAGAAACCAGTCGGAGAAGCGTATGGTGCGGGAATGCTGGAAGTGGTTGGAGCTGGTCCGCTGGCATTGACTGGAAGGTTGAGCGTTTGATTGTAGTTTTGGCCAACATCAGTAGCTTGATAAGTCAAGTTGAGGAGATTGCTGATGCCGTCCAGATTCACGTCCGGTACGCTGGCGGTCCAGATCTCATAGTTGTTGCTCGTAGACGAGCTGTAGCCCAGCTGGACAGCTGACAATGGAGTGGATTGGCCGTCCGCGTTGGTGTAGTAGAGTGTCACTATCTTGTCGTAGTCGATATTCTGGATATATGCCGAAGCGTTCAGGGTACCGGCTAATAAGACTTTCAGCGTCGTCTACAACTAATAGTATTCTCCTCGAGCCTTACCGCAGTACGAGTAGGATTGAAGTACGCAGCCAACGCCTGTAGCTGGTACAGTGTTGGTGAGTGTGTTGGTCTGGCAGCTCTGGGCGTTGGTGAGGGCCAATAACGAGGCTAAAGCTTGGAAGCCAAGCACATGTTTGGAAGACATGGTAGAGGTTGACAGCAAATTCAGCTTGTTTATCCAGGTTCTTACGAAAAGAAGGAGGTCTCTGGCTTCGATCCAGCTTATAACACGTCCATGTGCGAAGCCGATTGCGGGGAATGGCGACTGCAGGTGTGTGGTATAGGGTAAAGTGGGGATGGACATCTTCGAGCTGAGATGGGGTTATGCAACTCTAACTTTGTTCATGCTTGCAGCTGGTGCTAGTGTAGTGCTCTTGTCACACACAAAATCCAATAGTAGCTGTCACGGCGACTTCTTCACATGCTACTGAGTTCGGGCTCATTTTTGAGTTTCCAGTGGGCGAGCTCAGTGTGCAAGCTTGCAAACTGCTGGCCAGCGGGTGCATCATCATGTGACCCTTGACGTGATGAACACATCACCAAGTCAACCTAGACTGCAGCTGCCAATGAGTGGAAGACCTGCCTATGGAAGGCTCATGGAAGGCGCGAAGAAAGTTCGGGAATGCGGCATCGAAGCGGGGAAGGCGTCTAGTGGCAGGGGGGTTGACGCGCCTATCTATGCTTTTATTGATCCCTGGCAGTCGGCGCTTTTCTGTTTCGGCATCGGCATTACTAAGGTACTGATATTAGTCTGCAATGAATGAGGAAGGTCATGGGTTGTCTTGAAGAAAGCTAAGCTCCTTGTATGATGCTAATAGCTTCGGTGGCGTTCTGTCCGAAGCCGAGGCTAGCACGCCAATCATTGGATACCTTTTTAGTCGCATGACCACTTTCGAGCTGTTAATGCTTATACGCTGGTGTGTGGCGAAAGCAAGTAACGGCGCACCACGGCGTCACCGTTGGACCGTAATGCAGTGAGATCGGAGTATGCTGTGACGAGAACCCCGATGACATGCACGAGCCTTCGGTTAGGCTCGAAAGGGAAATCCGAGCAACGGAGCGCTCTCTCTTTGGATGATTTCTGGCATGGATTCTCTATGTAGCTTCACATTAAAGTTTTGGTTCAGATACATCAAGGTATGTCCAGCTCGTAATACACGTATGGGGTGTATTCGCCGTCCATCTGGCCCCCAGCAGCTTGCATGTCTGCTGAAACGGCTGCATCGTCCTTTTTCACTCTGCCTTTTGAATCCCTCGCTACGGCGTTTCCTCCGAGATACATATACGTGGCATCCAGTGTGCCTTTCGCTTTCTTCGCGAGCTTGGGCGTGGTCTGGAGAATTTATGCTCCTCATTAGGCACTTGAGATGGTCTCTTATACGGGCGTCGAGAAACTTACCTTGACCAGCCCGCACACAAATGATGCAGGCAGTCCGTACCTCAGAATGCTCTCAACAAAGACCCGCAGCGCCGTTGCGTGCATCCATGTCATGGCGCTTTCGCTGTATCCCGTCCGTCCTATCCGTAGCGCCTCTCCCCACAGCTTGCGTTCCTCTTGAGTCAGACTGTCAACTTCCTTTTGTTCTTCCGCGGGACCGCCTTCCTTGTATCGGAAGTCCCTGGGAGTCCATCTCTTCTCGCGGCACTTGTGCAGAAATTCAGAGCTGTACTTCTTGAATGTGGCGACGGAAAACAAAGTGAATTCTTTGTCCGAGTCTATCTGCTCTGAGGAGCGAGGCACCACCCAGGGGGATAGATTCTCGTATGATTTGAGGTACTCCTTGACCTGTGGTTTGGGAACAGCTACGAGATGCGTTTCGATGTATTCCGAGTCTTGAACCAGCTTTTCAGGGTTCACGACTGAGACGAGCGATCGCGTTGAGAGGTTTCCTCTTCCGGTACTTCAATGTTAGTCCGCTTTCTCAACTCAAAACAGGCTCGACGGCGTTGTCTTACGTTTGTTTCCTTTGTGCCGCTTGTAGATTGTTCTTGGTTGCATTATGCTGCGAGAATTTAGTTCGAACGTCGTTGTCGATACCGGCGAGTTCCTAAAATCAATGTTGTTACAACGGGTAGTCGAACGTATTAATGGGCAGTTGTTAAAATTTACCTTGCGAAGAGAATTGATGAGTTCTGCTATTGGCTTGTCCGTACTATATTTGACTTTGTTCCAGGCAAATGTCTGCAGGTATTGGTAAACGGGTTCTTCGCACAAGGTCATGTCAGCTTTAGAGGAAGAACATCACAAATTACTCAATGGGCCTTACTGTCATTGACATTCTTCTGCTGCTCGATCTTTTCAGCATCGCCGTCAAGAATGCTCGCCAAAGACTCGGCTACTTTAGTCACTACGGCTTCGCAGTCGTGGCTCAGTTTGGCTAAATCATCTGCTTGCTGCAGCAAATGATCGAGCGAGCCGATCTTGAATGCTGGGACGGAGAAGGGAAAGGTCGTGCCAATGTCGGTCGACACGGCTGCTCGTAAAGCTGTCAATGCTTCGTCTCGATCATCCGACGGAGATATTGAAGTCGGTAGTGACACCAGCAAGAATTTTGACATGGTTCACGCGATGTGCTGGGCCCGAAGCACGCAGACACAGTGATGTATGTCTTTTTTCCATGGGTAGGTCAGAGAGGTCGAGCTTCAATGTCACATGACTTTGAGACTCGGTCGACTGTGGGGTTGCTCTCAAACCCAGCAATAACTGCGGGGACCACTATTTACCCAATTACCTATGCGCTCGGGGCGCGTGTTGTTAAATTACGCGTGCCCCGCGCGCCGTCGTCATCATAGTGAAGGGCGAAGACTAGACTTGTTTTTCGCGTTGTGGCCATAAGCATGCATGGGGAAGCAGCTTTGAAGCTCACGCAGCACGCCAAGCGCACGCTCGCCCTCTCTCATCTGCCGGCCCATCAAACCGACCTCGTTCGAACCGTCAGTAGAGAAGTGAGGGAATTGGATCGACATGTGACAGCATTGCTGGAGCCCTTCCAGGGATCCTTCAATCCGTCCGATGACCCGGCCACGGCATGCTCTCTCCTCGTCAGCCATCTGTCGATGAGACGTAACAAGCGTTGCTTGTTGGCCTACCAACGCGTGAGGGCTCAGAAACTGGATGAGATGTGTTGGCAGGGCGAAGACGTTATGGAGCGCGTTAGGGCTGCAAGACAGGGAGGGTCGAGTCAGACTGATCCCTCTTCAAGCTCTGATGCCGGCGACTCGAGCGTGCTGAGCCCTGAGGAAGAGGAGTACGCGAGGCTATATGGGGACCTACTGGCCGCTTACAAGGGTCAATGGACTGACGTCGATCTGACTGGTAGTCTCGAACCACCCAAAGATCTGTTTATCGACGTACGAGTCCTGAAGGATGCTGGCGAGATCCAGACCGAATACGGTTCAATTACGCTCACCAAGAACAGCCAATTTTTCGTCAGACAGGGCGACGTTGAAAGACTCATATCACAAGGCTACCTTCAAAAGTTAGATGACACTTGAACACAGCGAGTAAAACAAGATTTATGCCCGGTAAAGCTTGTCCAACGGCCAGGATCGTCTGAGGAGCTTTGACTTCCAGACTGGAGGTCAGATGTCCGTACAGCCCCATGAGACGTGCAAATGCTTCGCATGCCATCAACGATAGAGTCGGCACAACGTCCAGTCGAGTGACATCGATAAAAGAGCAATGACGATCCGAAACCTCGTCACATGATCGATATCGGCATTGCGACCTTTCGACGTCATATGGGACAGTCGTAGGATCCCGTCATTAGAGGGAGTAGATAGAGCGGAATTCATGATATTCCTGTGCAGAGGAAGAACCTCTTGAGACTCGAAAATATCATCAATGCCTTTGCCGCTGCAGATGGGTTTGGAGAAATGTATTTAGGGCTGAGCTTTGGAGCCATATCTGACCTCTGCACGTCCAGCCTTACCTTATCTATCCATCTTTCAATGACCATTGCTTGGCGGGGTTCAAGTCACCAAGATTTCAATCAACAATTGTCGTATTTCCAAATCTGTTTTAATTAATTTCTAAATAGGCACCCTCGGTGTGACACTTGACACCCGCTGGCATTATTTTACACGTTGTCATCGTCAACTACGCCAGCCACCTGCGAAGATTTTCGCGATCATTCCCGTCGGAGCTCGCGTAACGAGCTCCTGGCCTGGCAGACCATGTGAAGATTGATCTACTGCGTTCCTCCAGACACTCGAGATCATGCTAAGTACCGCAGATCTATGGCGCACTACCTCTCACAACAGCGATGATGCATCTTCTCATCCCAGCAACCCCGAAACTCACCCGCAATCCATCCGTCGGACCAGGCTCAACACTCGAGGCCCTAATGCTTCGTCCAGTCTATCCGCTTCCTTCAGTCAAAGAGGCCCTGCCCGATCATTCCTCCATCAGTCGTACTTAGAGTCACAAGGTTCGACAATCATTCTGCACTTGACCGTGCTCGCACTGACGAAAATATAACTTAGAACCCGCTGAATACTCATCCTCTGGCGTTCGAGAACATACTGCCGAGCTCGCCTCGTGGGCCTTGACCGACAATGCTCCTCAACACAAAAGCTTCTCCGATGCCGGATCTACATCTTCACGTCACCTCCGAGCCCTTCCCCCTGCCGACAATCTCCGAAAAGAAAGAGGTAGTAGCTTCGGATCGCAAGTTGCGAGTGGGACGCAAGCCCGTCCCAGTGTGATTGAAGAAACTTCGGAGCCTGGTTCTGGAGATGTTTCCCCGATTGGAAGGTCTACTGCACATTCGAATCTGTCAGACATGTTCCAGGCTGGTAGCGCAACTCGGCATGAATCAAATACGCTCGAACCCCTAACTCGTCATCTGAAACACAAGCGGAACGTATCTATCGAGTCCCGTACTTCATACGAAGCCAACGAGCGTACACCCTTAATACCAGGCCACGATTCTAGTTCTGCGGACGGTACTTCGCCATCCAAACAACCTTATGATGGTACGGACACGGAGGGCCAAGCTACCACTGGAAAGAAGAGAGATCATATTCGCCACGCCGTACATTCGGCCACTCAGCTCGGCCGTATAATCGTGAACCCCAAGTCATGGAGTCCAGCTACTGTTTTCACGAAAATCATCAAGGAACCTGTCAGTCTGCTTCCATGCGTCTTTCTTGGCGTCCTCCTGAACGTCCTTGACGCTCTGTCCTATGGTAAGCTCTGTCATACTCCGAGATGAAATTTGAGCAACAGCACTTAACCCTCCCATTAGGCATGATTTTGTTTCCCCTCAGCGAGCCTATCTTCGCTGACACCGGTGCGGATGGTATATCAATATTTTATATTAGCTGCATTGTCTCGCAACTGGTGTACACGAGCGGCGGTTCTATCTTCAAGGGTGCCATCGGCTCTGAAATGGTTAGTCGTCTCCAAATCAAACCTATTATCCCACATCACTTACACCTGTCAGATTGAGGTCGTACCTTTCTTCCACAAAATGGCATACACTATCCTGGGCGAGGTTGGGACCGATAAACCTGATGTGGTGCTTGCGACCGTCGTTACATCTTATGCTCTAAGCTCTATACTCACAGGTCTGGTCTTTTTCACACTGGGAGCATTCAAATTGGGTTCATTGATCAGCTTTTTTCCCCGGCATATCTTGATTGGGTGCATCGGCGGCGTCGGCTTTTTCCTTCTCATTACTGGCATTGAGGTCTCAGCACGGTTGGACGGCAACCTCACTTTCGACCTCGACACTGCAAAACTCCTTTTCAGCGGCTATACGACACTTCTATGGACTACGCCTCTTTTGCTGTCAATCATCTTACTTGTTTTGAAGCGTTTCTTGACCTCGCCTTACCTCGTGCCCGCGTTCTTCATCCTGGTGGCCGTAATATTCTACATCATCGTAGTGGCTGTTCCAGCCTTCGAGATGCAGGACCTCCGGGATAAAGGTTGGATCTTTCCGCAAGTCAAAGCCGACGCTCCATTCTATCGGTTTTATTCGTACTACAGTAAGATGTTTCGACATATTGGTCTTCGGCTATAATGCTTACTTGCGTCGCAGACTTCAAGATCGTCGACTGGGGCGCTGTCGCTTCGACAATCCCCTCCATGATTGCAGTAAGCTTATTTGGAGCTTTGCACGTCCCAATCAATATCCCAGCTTTAGCATTTTTCGTCAAAGAAGACGATCTCGATCTGAACCGTGAAATGATTGGGCACGGCTTCTCGAACGCTTTGTCCGGTCTAATTGGAAGCATTCAGGTCTGTTCCATTGTCAATATCGTTATTGAAGATTTTACTGACGTTTACTAGAACTACTGCGTCTTCACAAACAGCGTCCTTTGCATCAATCTTAGCGGCAATAGACGCTTGACTGGATATATGATTGCGGCAGCTACATTTGGTGTGCTCGTGGGCGGTATAAAGATGATAGGATATTGCCCAATCATGGTCGTTGGCGCTCTGATATACTACTTAGCTTTTGAGTTGCTTCAGGAAGCACTGGTCGACCCTTGGGGTAAAATGAGCAAGTTGGAGTATTTGACAGTAAGTAGACAATCACCAACACTGAACAGCATCTCGAAAACTAACTGTAGCAGATCCTGGTCATTGTGCTGACCATGGGATTGTATGACTTTGTCGGAGGCATCTTCGTTGGAGTTGTTCTTGCATGCTTGAACTTCGTCGTCCAAACATCTAAGAAATCAGCAATTCGGGCAGTGTACGATGGCAGCGTTGCAAGATCCACAGTCCGTCGACACCCAATCCAACGAGACTACCTTCAGCAAGCCGGCAGGCAGATCAGTATCATGAAATTAAGCGGCTATCTTTTTTTCGGCTCGATAGTGGCCGTTGAGAAACAGATCCGAGCTCTGATGGACCAAGATACTATTCGATTCTGTGTGCTGGACCTGCAACATGTGCCCGGTATAGATTTCTCGGCAGCCGAAGCATTCACACGTATAGAACGCGTTTTGACCCGGCGAGGGGTCAATCTTATCATGTCAGGCGTCGACCAGAGCCTTGAAGTTGGGAGGAGCCTGCAGAATGTCGGACTCTGGAGTGAAGATAGTAGTGTGGAGTTTTTCGAGAGCCTCAACATGGCGCTGGAATATTGCGAGAACCATCTCCTGGAAATTCTGTATGCGAACTTGCCAGAGCAGACGAAGCACGAACCCCAAGGTGAGCCCCCTTTCCTTATTAAGCTCTATATGCATTGTTGTGTGACATAAGCTGACTCCTTAATAGTCGACATCTTGAAGATCGAGCAACCTATCGCTCCAACACCACCTTCGCCAATCGAGCCGCAATACGCGTCGCCCCGTCAACAGTACCTTGCGACTGCCGCCGCGAGTACTGTTGACAACCAGCAGCTTACCACCACTCCGAAAAAGTGGGCAGCCCTCAAACAACCCCTCCCGTTGTTGCTCCAAGTGTTCCAAACGGTTAGCGAGAAGACAGAGGACTTTTGGTTTCGAGCACTACCATATTTTGAGAAGCGTGAATACCATGCCAATACCATCATCTTCGAGCGAGGTGTAAGTGTCATTGTCACACTGAAAGTATTCAGGGTCTTGGGCTCAATATTAATCATTCCAAACAGGATCCTGCTAAAAACTTTTATCTACTGGCCTCAGGCATCCTGCGCGCTACGTACTCCCTCCCTGTAGGCGTTTACCAGGAATCGATCGTCTCGGGTACCGCCTGTGGTGAGCTGCCCTTCTTTAGCAGCACACCGCGTACCGCCACCGTCGTCGCAGAGATCGATTGCGTCTGCTGGGTGCTTCAGGAGCATCAGTGGGACCGAATGCAAGCCGAGTGGCCCGAAGGCGCGCAAGAGCTGCTGGAGGTGTCGCTGCGCTTGACGGTCGAGCGCATGGACAGCGTCGTCAGGTCAGCTTTTTGTTTTCTTTCCCTTTCATCTTGGCAGTCTTGAGTTTCTAAGCTAATCCTTTTCTTCTAAACAGTCATGTTCTCACAACAGCTGGCTGATCGACGCCATCCAAGTCTATCGCCACAAATCACACGCGATGTAAAGATCGACTTCTGGAAAATTGAACGTGAAAAGCTGATTGGGTAACAAATGGCAATTGGTGCATTAGGATGCATATGGAGGAAGCCAGTCGTTGTCATAGATTCAAAAAACACATGTTTGTTCAGCGCAAGGCCTGGTCTCTTCGACGAGTCCATGGGAAATCGCTTTCCTAAAACCAAAAAAGCTAAAAAAAAAAATATAGATCAGATTTGCAGCAATGCAATAACTCTTTCTGCTAACGTGTTTTCTATCTTATCCTGGATCTTATCTTGACCGCGCAGAAACCGCCCACCATTTGTCCCCCACCCGCGTCGCTGATCCGCCCAGCGGTCTCGTCAAACCCACAGCCTCTGTCTGGCCCGGCCCTGGAGGCCTACTGGGGGACCCCGTGCATCGGCATGTCAATCTTGCCATCGTCCAGGATCACCTCGTGCGGGTCGTGGTCGCGGTCGCGGCCCTGGTCTATGATCATACCATTGCCTTTGCCTTTGCCTTTGCCCTTGTCTTTGCCCTTGTCCTTGTCCTTGCTCTGCTTCTGCCGCTGCTTGCGCCGCTGCTCTACGTTTGACGGTTCGTCCGACGGGTTCACCTTGAAGGGCGGCCGCTCGCGTGCGTTCCACTGATTGCGCTCACTGCCGTGCGTACTCTGTTGGTGCCTCATGAAGTCTTGCTCGAGGCGGAACCACGACTTGAAGCCGAGGTGGAACACATGCAGGCTGTGGTCCCTGAAGCCATGGCTAAAAAAAGGGTGACGCCTCTCGCCGTGGAAGATGAGCTGCCATGCGGAGACGATGCTCTCGCATGTAGGCATCATAAAAACCCATAAAATGGGTACAAACATCGTGCCGCTGCAAGAGTCGCGGTATGTTTCGAACTTGGGCGATTTCTGCCACCTCAGCGGCGCAGGCTCGACCGGCCGTGGATTCCTGTCACAATTCTTGCCTTCGGTCTCTGGATCGCACTTGAAGTGTTTGGAATCCGGGCTTACTGGTCGCACGCGCTGATCTGGATACGTGTCAGGATTTTCCATTGGGTTTTTATCGAGAACGTCGTGGACGCGGTCATCCGCGAAGGCGTGGTCTTCGTCGAAATGGCGACCGATGTCCAATTCGTTGCAGTCACTGTCGGAGTCATCACTTGTAGAAAGGTCGCTCAGATAATTTTCGGCTTCATCGTAAACATCGTTCGAAGAGTCGCTTCCATTGCCCTCACTGTAGTAGGAATCGCTCCCAGTAGCAGATCCTTGTGCATACGTTGCTTCGTTTTTCATTTCTGCCTCGATATATTCAGAGGTCAAAGGCTCCTTGTATAGGCGCAGCATTGCTTCGACGAATGTCGACTTGTGGTCTGTTGGGGCGTTATGAAAGGTCGAATTAGTCGAGTTAGTTCTGTTCCATAGTGGTTGGGGAAACACGGACACGTCCGAAAATTCATTGGTCGGCCGGGGAGTATGGGCGTTGATAGCTGAGCTGATCGAATTTTCAGTCTGCGCTTTCCAGGCTTTTGTAACGGTAATCATTGTCGTTGGGACAGCTCGGTATTTACTAAAAACGGCAGAGCCATTAAGAATTTCCGACGTGATCTGAACGGCTGGGTCAGTAGTTGACTGGATGTCGAGATCGCTCACGCTGGTTGGATCCAGCTGGCGCCCATGCTGGGTATGACTCGATTTGTTAGCCGGATAGTATATTGGGTATTCTGGAACAATTGGCGGTCGCATAACAATAGGAGGACGCTTTTTGCATCGATTCGGAAACCAAAAACATTTATCAAATGCAACACATGTGTCCAAGATGCAGAACGTCACCACCAAGATCTTCGTCCAGACGGTAATTGTTGGGAAGTACTTCATTTTGGTATGGTAATTATTTTGTCGAAACGTATACGCTCAGTAAATAAGAAGTTGAGCTCAGCATCCCAGAGCATTTATACTCCTCAGAGCCACATGCCTGACGGCCGATGATGTTGCCCAAAAATGCCGCAACGCTATGTGAGGATGACGCCGGACGAAGACGAGCACCTCACGTCTTAAGCCGTAAACTCACTCAGGAAATCTTCATACCAACTCAATAGGACGAGACGGTCGATGCCCCTTCTGTATCATAAATTTCGCAAGATTGCTGGAGCTTTTCGTCTCTAAGGTGAACGTGGAATCTGGACGGCGAGGCGTTGGTGAAGTTCTCGTGAGTCGAGCATGCCATGTCTAATTATCTCATGAAGGAGACCAAGCTCTCTCAAGGGCGTGATGTATCGTACACGTCGAAGTGACGTAATAGGAGCGTGGCGATGACACTGCTCGAGTTTGGTGTGATTGAGGCGGCAAAAGAATGACAAAGTCATAGCAGTGACATGACGATGTCAATCGCATCAGTTCACATTGACGTGACGACACCAGCGCTCTCAGAGTTGGTTCTTCCAATCAGTATGAGCTCATATTTGCTCTCATGAACAGACTGAAATATTTCGCTCACTCGTAGCTCGTTAGTTTCATTCATCAAAGCCGGCCCATTCGTCGTTCGCATCGCCGCCATTGTCAAGATTTCCTTCATCATCAGCGGAGCGCGGGACTGGATTCGATGTTCCAAGCCGCTCTTCGGCATTAGTCAGGGTTTCGGCAGCTCTCTTCTTAACCGCTTTGTTCCGGGATTCTGCATAGAGAGACTTAATTGGCTCTACCAGCTTTTCGAGAGCCAGCAGGCGCTTCTCTTCGGAGCCGGCCGTTTGCGCGAACTTCCCTAACTCATCAGCATATATATCGAGAACATGATACCTGATGCCGTCAGGTATTGATCCGTCGGAGATGTTCAAAGGAACGTCGCGGTGAATCTGGTTGACTTGCTCGATCACCCTTTCGCTCCAATGTCGTTGGGAAACATGCTGGAAGGTAGCATGTAACATCTGACGCGAGAGATAAAGATATTTGTTCATCCTGGTGTGGTACAAACTAGTGAGCTGCCGTCTCGATCACTCGTGAAGTACGATATTGTATTGAGCCATCCAGAGGCCCTTACCTGAGAGCGTCTATTCCTCGATACTCCCGGCTCATGGTGATCCAGAAGCTTCGGATAAACGACAGAATGTTGCTATCCGCGAGCGAGCCGGTAGTCAGACCCCCAAGTTCGTTGGCCAGCTGTTGCTGGTTTCGGGCCCCGTCGCACATCCACATGCAGTAGAAAAGACCTTTCCATAGCTTGAGAAGATCTACCTCTGCGAATTTTTGCGGGTCTTGTGACAAACTGACGGAGCGCTTCGAAAGCTTGATCACGAATCTCGGGATCTAGCAAGTTGAATATCGGACTCAGCACCCATTAAATAGATCAGCAAAGACTCGAAGGCTTACCACTGGAGGCCAGATCCTTGAGGAGGCCAGAACTTTGCAGCTGATCTTCGGCGTCTCCTCGTGCCATTTGTGCATTAAACTGCGTGCAATATTTGATTAGATCCCAAAATCTTGATTTATCCTTTGCCTGTGAGCAGACTCAAAGGTTGCATGCATTAACAAGTATTCCCAAGAAAATTTGAACCTCTGGACATCGGGTTATAGATCAGACCTATTCTAAATAATAAAATTATAAGATTTAGTCTTAAATAAAAAGACAACTTTTTAAAAACTATATATATCTAAACATATATTTAGAGAATTTTAAAAAGGTATGAATACTAATACATATTATAATTTATATACAATTCAAGGCTAGATAAGAATATTGTTAAATTAATATTAGTTCAGTTTATATATTTTTAATATGTAATAAAAACCGGTAACGATGAAAAAGTGTCTAAAATTTACCGTAGCTTTTAGTGCCAAAATCTGCCGCATTTTTATCGGGTGCCGTAATTACTAGACCCCAACGTTTCCAGTGATAAACTAAGTAATAAATTTTATAGAATTTAATTTCAAGTTCTACTCTTTTCAAATTATTATACTTATCTTTTAAATCTCAATACTGCTTATAAGTTATAGGTTACTAGTTACTACTTCTATCCCTTGGAATATTATCTATTATAAACTTACTTTCTAAAGAGATCCTAAATCTGACTAAGCTAAAAATTATTTAAAATTTTTAAGATATTAGAGTAGATGGTTATAAGAATATGATCTTTGAATACCTACATCTTACCTACTCTTAGATCTATGAAGGGCACGGAGCCTTCCTCGCTTACGTAGCTAGGGTATATAATATATAGCATTATCCCTGGACTTTAGACATTACAAATAAAAATTCAAAGGCTAAACTATGATCTCGCTTGCTCTGTTCCCTAATATGCATTGATTCGGCCAGCGCGAAGTCTCTGAAGACATGTTCGCCTATCAAGTGACGTTGGAAAATTTTCTCTTCCGCGCACAACAAGTATTTGAGTCCAGGTCATCGCGATTCTTGGTGAAGGCAAGTCACCCTCTGACTGAAGTACGTGTGTTCTCATGTAAAGACTTAATCTGAAATAATTTCCTCCTGGTATAGCTAACCACGGGACCTTAGCCAGATGTGTCCCACAGCGTCTAGTCATAGTTCATCTGAGGAAGCAGTTTCGAACCAGGAATCCCTAAGTAGTTACTCGTAGATGTTCTAAGGCTAGGCTCTATTCTTAAAATACTATGAACAAGTTCACTAATCTTTGTAATATCCTTATCCGAGAAGTCTGATTACCTTTGGCTATTGATATAGACTTCTCTTAGCTATCCTTTAAGGCTGGGTCCTAGCTTAGAGATACTATGATTAAACGCTTACTAGGTTGATAGCTAACGGTCTAGAAGCTTATCGCTAATTATTATAATCATTCAATCTATAAGCGATGGCGGCGTTACTAGTAAGTTGTCGAATGGCGGCTATCCTGTTACCAACTTAAATAGCTGTAGTATCAAGTTTAGGTCCATTAGAAATCAATAGATCTTATGTGCCTTAACAATCGCTCCTGATAGTAATATACCATGCACGCCATACCCCACAAATCCACACGATGGTCTAGTCTGTCACTGAAGATTACCTCCGGGGCTCGGACTGTAAGTAGAGTATAAAGCTCGTTCGGCGGTTTAGACTCCGAAAAGGCCTCTCCGAAGTCGACAATATTCGCGTGTGGGGCTGATGATAGACCCAGAGGATATAGTACTAGTCTCACGAGGTATTGAGGTATACCTGGCCCTAGAGGTAAACCATCTTTTCTTGCGATAGCTGCCTGATCTATCGGCTTTCCACGTCGCACTAAATTCTGCTCGAAGCTCGAATATAGAGCTGAGGAGGTTAACGCCAAGTTACCAATGTGTAAGTCTGATTCTGTAAGCGCGCGGTCTTCTGTAAAAGGTCTATAGCTTAGCTTACCACCGTGCACAAGTCTTTGCTTATGTAAGCAGTCGAGCCCGAGTGCGACCTACTTTGTAATGGCCTTCGCGAAACGACCGGGAAGTCTCCTATTATTACTGCGATTGTCTATTAGGGCAGCGATACTTGGCCCCGTAGTTTTAAGTACGAGACAGCTGTAAATTCCGTTAGGCCCTGTTACGTAAAAGCGATCAAGTATCGAAACTATATAAGAAAGGCCCGGGTGCTTGGTCTTCGATATTGCAATGGCCATAAGGGTACTATCCTCTCGATCTTCGTTTGATGCTCGGACACTGATATTTTCAGTGCTATAAGCTTACGGTATCTATGTGCGTTTAAGTCAAGCATCCCCTATAAGTTGTTATGAGCATACCTGAGATCGCTTGCTGCCCAAACGGTGGAGTAACCACCCCAACCAAGCTTGTGGACGACCTGGTATCTGCCCTCATGGAAGATGTCTCCGATATGAACTGGGTGATAACCGCCCAGGCAATATCGGTACATAGGCTCTACATCGACATCGGATACAAGCTCGAATATTGAGTTCGATTCCCGAGTGCTGGTTCCATATGCTTGTTAAGTAGCAATGTTGCGACAAGGGTATCTAGATAGAACGATCAAGGTCGGCAGGGGAGACGATGCACTTTGAAGACCAGGCGCGACTGTGATGCGTATTTTTCGGAAGAGCCAATTCGGTCTTTTACTATAGGCGAAGTGCCCGGCCTGCGTGCAGGAAAGCTGAAACATTCGCTTTTTGAAAGCCGTGAATGCCGCTAAGGTCTTTTTGATCGGTTAGCGCCATTTTCTTCCGCCAAACAGTATGAAGAGGCGAGGCATTCTTGGCCAGACCCACGGTCGTAGGACCCACACCTCACTCAGCTCTGGCGTCAGTGGCCCTCCTTAGTCGCTGTCTTCATCCTCATCCTTACATGGTTTTGAGTGCACTGTGTATACAACGCAAGCTGTTCCGCGCATAGGTCGGATTGCGGCTTCTCTACGAGATACGAGGACAACCTGAATACGTGGTATGGCCAATTATCCCGGAGTAAGGATGATGGGAGGGGCGTCATAGTCAATCAGACGTTGGAGGTGATATTAGCCAGTCTCGAATGAGCCGCTAACCCCTCAGCCCTGCCGCACTGCGCCTCGCAGAATCGACTTGCGTTGCCTGGGCGCCGCCAAAGAGCTCCCTAGGCTTGGGAGGCTGATCCGCTGCCTCAGTCATATGTAGAGCCCGCCCTGCCTCATCCTAGCCTTCGCGTCTTCCGTATCTCTCTTCTTAAGTATGGAGAAACCACCCCCTCCCCCGGCTCGCTTGAAGCATAACGTTCGAATTCCTCCTTCATCAAACATCCGAGCCATACAGATTCGGACGCCTAACCGACGTCTAAAAGTGCCACCGCTGGTATTAGCCGCCTTGTCACAGCACGGGCAGTCTTTAAGCACCTACCGAGAGAAGGGTAGCGACCACCTACAGTTTCGATCGGCTCTGATGTCTCCAGCGCTACAGCAGTGCACCATATATCTTCACAACCTCCAGCAGAGCGAGCTAGTTGGTACGCAACGTACGTAGCCCGGCAATTAAGATTCGGGATCTAAGGTTCCCGGATTGACAGCCCTTGGCGGCATTATAATCATTTTTAAATATACATTTGAATTGAAATTTTTAACAATTAATTTATTTATCTAAGACTGGACCTTATAAATCTAAGACTGGATTTTATATATAACCCCTTTAGATATTTATGTATGATAGATTTGAAGCATCACCACCTACTATATCAGTAGCTACCAAGATCACAGCCTTCCGCAACGAGAAACCCAAACTCTATCCCCTTTTTTTAAACAATGTGTGCTTGAATCGTTTATAAAAAGCAACGGAAGCGGCTTGATGGCAGTCTTAGAATGTGGGACAAGAACACTGCTTTTATTGGTGCCAATAAACGCTATCAGAGGAAGACGAATCGCGGGTCACAAATGAAAATGTGGTGTGGCTGCTAGTCACAAATGAGACCATCGACATGGTTTTAGTCAGCGTCCACTCCTCTCACTCACCCGCGGGCATTCTCCTGTATAACAGGCTCAGGACGCGGATGAGCCTGCGACGGGTTTCTTGTAGCCTCTTCTTCGTCCACAAAAATTGTCTGCCACCATCACGCAAAGCCCGGAAGCGTTGTATCAGGCCCTCCTAGGGCTATTTGCTTGCTGCAATCCTTTTCAAAGTGTTCAGCACGTGTTTTAGAGTTTCCGAAGGAAGGTGTAGAGCCTACCTTGCACGATTTGCAGGCGCCACCGCAACCAAGTGAATATGAGGATGCAAATCCAGTGGCATTCAACGAGGGGGCGCTATGACGGGTTCCTAGGAAACATGCACCAGTGACGATCTGAAACTCGGTGCTCGAACATTGAGAGATCGCGCTGCATTTGTCCATGCATTCCTGTGAGGACAGCGCGAACACTTTTGCGATAGGCTTCGTGCCATGGCGTTTGCAGCATTCGATTCGATAAGTCTATTGGGCAGATCAGCTTCATCGCCACGTTTCTTCATGGTTCGATGGGACTCACTTCGCCCGTGTCCGTTTGATATGTCTTCCCGTGCGCCCCGGGACATTCGGTTGCGCAGCGCGGTACCAGATCTTCTGGCACATCAAGATACGGAGGATCGACAGCGATAGCAAAATCGTGATTTGAATAATTGTCACCCACAGCTATGACAAATCAGCCTAACCGGTCTTGGACGACACTTCTGGCATACTTCCACTTACGTGTACAGACTACTGCATCATCGTTGGCATCCGAGAACATGGAGCAAAGTCTGTCTTTAGGATTTGGATATCTGGGGGCATAGGTAACGCTGGAAGATGATTAGTTTACCAGGCACGGGGCAGACAGACGCAGCTCTCGGCACGAACCTGCGACAAGTCGGGGTCTGTTCGCATTTGTTGAGACAGTCTGCCCAAGTGTCCTGCGGCGTGCCGCCCAGTGCATCCCCGGTCCACTTGTGATGGCCACAAGAGATGCGGAAATACATCCCGCCATCTGTCACAAAGATCTTGCCATCCGCCACTACCCTACAATTAGTCTCTGCGTGGAGATTCAGATCCGTGAGCGATACGAACCGTTTGGACAAGCAGTATCCGTCGTGAATTGAGATGACAGTGCCTGGATACCTGGTAAAGGCTTATCAACAGGGCAGAATGGAGATGGCCCAAGCGGGATTGAAGGGGGAGACGAATTATCCGTAGGATTGTTGAAGTTTCCAGTGTTGGCAGGAGGAGGAGGTTGAGCAGCCGGTGTCCCGCCACCAATGACAGGGGGTTGTGCTGGTTGAGCGGAACCACCACCGCCTTGATTCGATGGAGGTTGGGCGGAGGCACCGCCTCCTGTACTTGGGTTGTTGGATGATGGAGGTCGAGCTGCACTGTTGCTTGCACTGTTTGATGATGGTGGGCGGGCGGCCGAGTTGCTATTTCCAGCGGCACCAGGGGCTTGTGCTTGAACAGGAGGGTTGCCTGCAGAAGATAGAGATCAATCAAGAGCGTCCTCAACCGCTTGACCCTTGATAACTTTGAACGTTTTCGTACCTCCAGCTGATGGTGGAGCCGCAGCAGCAGCGGGAGACGAAGAGCTGCCGCTGGCCGCTTATGTTTTGCTTCGCAGTCAGCTAGTGTCGGTGTTGTGCAAGTTCAGTCTCAGAACTGTTGTAGACACTTACCTCCTCCCGCTGGTGCCCCTGGGGGCCTTGCTGCCGCCGGTGCTGGCAGGTTCACGTCAGCCTACTTGGTCGGTCTTGATTTTCAACTTCGCCTCGCTACGCTGCAAGGCGATATTTTTTCCGAGACTTTACGTACCTCCTGCTCCAGCAGCACCGGGTGGCCTCGCACTCGGAGGGTTGAGAGGGGCTTGGGCTTGCGACAAAGCAAAGCCCGCCCACAGCACCACGATAGGCAAACAAAGCTTCATATTACGCACAGTGGTCCACGTGAAACGCGTACTTGGTCTTGGAAAAATTGTGTTTGATTGCAAAGCTCACTATATGTAGTCAAAGCTAAGCAGACTGAAGTAAAAGAGCGAGGAACGATTGAGCGCTGTTGCTGTCGCTCGGCGAAGTTGCCCAAGTCGTCACCCAGGCGGTTGTGAGATAGGAGCTGCAGACATCGCAAACCTTGTGCTGCCTCCAAGAGTGGAGTCGGCTCTATCAGAAGGGTTGTCGATTAGAGGTCGGATAACGCACGTGAGACGGGACGAGTCTTTACCAGCATGTGGGCTAACATCTGCAGTATCGTGCGGGATTCGCCTAAGCCGAAGGTCTTGGTGGCACTGAGCGCAAGACTAGTCAAAGGATATCTCATCGATCAGGGATTGGCAGCGAGCGAGCGTGCGTGCGTGCGTGCGTGCGTGCGTGCGTGCGTGCGTGCGTGCGTGCGTGCGTGCGTGCGTGCGTGCGTGCTTGCTTAGTCGGATTCTCAGCTGGACCAGGGTGGAGCCAGCTTCCAGAGCCAGTTTGATCATGCTCGGAGTCACAGAAGCGTAGACCCATATCTCAGCCAGCCCGACCGACTACGCATATACCCCTCACCCACTCAGCCAGACGTTCCGTCGTCAACCAGCTTCACGGGGCCAGAGCGACCTTAGTGCAAAAATGTAGCTGGTGATAGCTTGTGTGGGCCAGGCTTGGCTTAATATGGAGAAACGTGTGGGCCTGTCCATCGAATGGCCCAAAGACTCGAACCGATCTGTGGCGGTTACGTGCATTAGTGCTCAAATGGAGCGGAACAACCTTGGCACCGTATGGTCTTTCCGATCGTGGCGTTTTTGAGTCATCCTAGCTCTGCTATGGTTGCATGGAACCCATGTCGGGGTAACAAGCCAGCCGTACAAGCGGTAAGACGTCCAGATCTGTCTGTGCTGAAATCCTCGTAATCTGCATGCAGCGGCGGACGATCCGAAGAGGGTCCACTCCGAGAGCGGGGTGGACTGAAACTAGGTCGATATGCTGACTCTGCAGGCTTGTTGGCATGATTCTGGCATGCCTTTTTCCGAAATCTTGCTTCACGTCGTGATCGTGGGGCCCGCTCGAGCTGAAGCCAGAAATTACTGTAAAGGGAATACCAGTTGGCTTGCCGCGGCGCCCACACCGCCCCGAAGCTAGCGGGGGAAAGCCGGAAAGATCTGTCTTCCGGGCGGACAGGTATGCAGTGGATCCGCATGTCATTGACAACGCCATTGGCATGCCATCGGGAATGATTCAGATGGCAAGCTTTATATTGAGAGACTGACATTCCCGGCTGCGACGCTGGTACGTCACTGTCTCCGACTGTCGGGTGAATCTGGTACCTTTATGCGCGCAGAAGCCACTGCGGTAGATTGGCTTGTGAGTGACCAATAAGAACGCCATGAGTCCCATATGTCATCAGCCGCGTGGGGTCGAAGCTATCTCGATCCAGGGACGATTTGACATCTGCCATTTCTGGCTTCGTATGGCTTGGACAGCTTTCTACGCAAGCTCTCCACCTCAGTGCAAAGACCCACTGTCGCTTCTAGTTGCATGCATCTTGCTGTGTTACTCGACGAGGCTGACCTCGCATACTCTAGTTTGATACGATGTGCGCCAAGCAGACTTCGCATACACGAGCTAGAGCTAGGCAACGAACTATATGGGTCTGATGATCTAGAGGAAGCTCAATAATCCAAGACACGAGCTCGTGTAGTGGTCCTTGACCCCTCATGGATCATACCACTCGGCGAGCCTTGTCTTCAGACCGTCTCACTACTGCAAAACGGCTTGTTAGACGAAGCGGGGCTGCCAGGAAGTGACTCTTAACTGCTTACCTAACTTCCTGATATGGGGATAGCAGCAAACGAGCGTTTTAGAAGATGCAGCTGTAAGCGCTTTTTTCCAGACCAATTCTATGAAAAGTGACGAGGCTTTGAAATAATCGATTTGCTAACGGGACTCTCAAGATCAGGGTTTACTGAAGGCTTTTACAGCTCTATCATGTTTCTCGGCTAAGAAGCAGCCATCTTTAGCCACATGCTCCCCACCTAAGACGCTGAATCAGGAGTCGATCGACTCCAGACCAACCCCGCCTTTGATCCTACTTCTAAGATTTCTGCTTGAGTGGAATTGCAGCCATGAGACCCGCAGCTGCACCTCCAGTAGCTGGATACTCGTACGACAATGCAAACCCACAGTCGTTGGTTTCTGCCCAAAAGTTACATCCCTGGCATCGTGGTCCTGCCGCTCCTGCAGAAATTATCAGCCGTCATCAGTCCAAAGAGAAGGAGTATAACCTACCACAATTCGCCAGACACTCCCAAATACTCGACGCTTTGGTCCAGTCGCCTTGACCCAGCGATTCCCTCCATCCATGCTTGCAATCTATCATGTAGTCGACTCCATCCTGTGTAAAAGTCCAGCCATCCGCGTCGGGACAGTTTTTAGGCACACCTGCAAGACTGTCGGGTGGCGTAGAATTGTTTGCACCGATGGGTTGTTGCAAATTCACCGGGTCAATCACCGGCTTCGTGTCTGCTTGCGGAGTGGA
Organism: Dicorynia guianensis; assembly: GCA_037013595.1. Lineage (NCBI taxonomy): Eukaryota > Viridiplantae > Streptophyta > Magnoliopsida > Fabales > Fabaceae > Dicorynia > Dicorynia guianensis. Next base: position 139,018 of record JASUAB010000017.1, read on the forward strand.
AAACAGGCGCTGGGCTTGACTGCAGCGCACACGAGCACTGATACTTGTTGCCTGATGAACAGCAACCACCTACCCCATTCGTCGCATCAACGCTGTAGGATAGCCCAGGATCACAGCATGACCCTTTACCGCTACTTGTGTCGTATGAATAAGTCTTTGGGGCAACACAGCAAGCCCCTTCGAGGCTGTGAGTAGGATCGACGGAAAATTCTCCCTGGTTGGGTATCAGGTTTGAGTCCTATTGTGCTGACAGTGATCTTCTCTCACGGACTCACATTTCCTTTTCCACAACACCCTGAAGCACCGGTTTTGGGATCTGTGTATTCTCCGAAAAAGCACATTGGTCGAGGTGGTGATTCGCACTTAGTCGGCATGCCTTTGGCATCATAGACAGGTTTGTAATCCGCGCCGCCTGAATGATCTCGCGGGGTTAGACCCTTGCAACAGCCAACTCGAAGTTCCTGTACTTACTTTTCAGGCATGTGGCTTCGGCAGATTTTTGAACATCAGCATCTGCTGCTCCTGTCGAAGTCAGCGCAAATGCCATGATAGGCAGAAGCGACAGTGCAATTGCTCGCAATAGAACCGCCATTTTATAAAGGATTCAATAATGGCTTTGGGGCAGATTGTGATAATGGTTAATCAGAGAGGGGCGTCAACGCCGTTGTGGGTTGTGAGACGTAGTGCTCCGTATATAACTGCGGTCTTTTGATGTCCTCGTCTAAACCGCAAAGTCCGGAATTATCCTCCGATCAGAGCACTTGATACAGTGGATACATCATCTGGGAAGAAAAACGCCTCTTTCTCGGCTAAGTTTCTAGATCCAGAATTTCCCTCAGGTCTCAGATCCTGAGTTGTCCAGTCGATCAGTCTCGTTTCCAATGAGACTTCTCAACCAGAGCTCAAAGAGCTCGTTTCCCGCGTCTTGCATCACGCCTAGCTGCAGAAGAACTCGAGTACGCGGAGTCTTGCGGGAAACGACGCTAGGGCGTGCGTCAACAGTAGGCCAGCACAAGCATCCACTCCTGGAAATACCTCAGCCAGCCATGAGCAAGCCCCAGACCTCCACTGAAGAGCTGTTCGTTGTCGTTTCTCGTGTGAGATGCTTCTCCTCTATACCATTTTGGGATTAGGAAAACTCAGATTGAGGCCAAGGGTAGATACAACATGCAAAATCCGGGCAGAGTTATCAGCGGTAGCAAAAGACATTGATTCACAGGAAGGGAAGCTCGAAAGTGAGTCTGATAATCAAGGCCCCTCGCGCCAAGTGACTTCACCGGGGTGGAGTAGCTAGCGAATCGTTTCCGTCTCGACTTCGCCTATAAACCCACTTGATTCTCCTTCTCTTAACCTCTACACAGCTGGAAGCGCCCCCGCCTGATAGATCCTTATCCATTCCTCCTCCTCCACAGTCAAGATGAAAGCTTCTCTGCGGTCGTCGCTGCTCTGGCTCCTGGCCTTGATCGCAGCCGTTTCTGCAGAACCTTCAGCTTCCGTAATTGTCACCATGCCTAAGAGTGTATGAAAGCGAGCTGAAATATCCGTGATATTGCTACAGGATAGGCAAACGTACGACGCTGCATGCGTGAAAAAGATGGGTGCTGGCTATGTCGCCCAGTTCGACGCCAATGACAATCCAACTGGTTGTATTCTGGCTCCTACAAACCGTGAGTGAGCTTGACAGGCGGATCGGATTTCTGTCGCATTCCTTTCCACTAACGGCTTCACTACGTACAGCATGCTTTTTCGGAGCGTGAGTGCCATTTCTGATATTGACACCCGCGCCTTCCTTCGAGTCTCAAGATGCAGACTGATCGCAACTACCCAAACTTGGGTAAAAAACAGATACACCGATGCCAAAACCGGTCAACTTGGCTGTTGTGGTGCCCCAGGTTTAGTAAGAATGTGGTTTCCACGTTTATCTTTCGACAGGCTGACAAATCATCAAAAGGAATACAAATATGACCCGACAACTAAGAATGGGGCATGCTGCAATGCTGCCGACACTTATCAATGGAAGTGTAGGTCTGCTCACAATCAGCCGTCATTCCCATATTTCCGCTGATTCTGTGCTGCATAGCGTCGTCGAACAGCGGGTCGTGTGTCAAACCGCCGCCGCCGGTCACCGTGACACCTGCTTTGACATGCCCTGGATCTAACGGAGTACTCCGGACAGTGAACGGCATCACTTTTCAGATCTGGTGCAACCGTGCAGTTTGGCGGACGATTCCGCTTTGGAAGCTTCCATGGTACCGATCCGAAGTCGCGCGGATGCCATTACTGCCAGGAGTGTCGACCCCGGAAGCTTGTCTTGTATGTTTGACTGAGCCTCGGGCGCTCCTCATGTAGTGCGTCGAATTTAGCTGACCGCGAATTACCTGGGGAAATAGCAAAATTGTGCCTATGACCCTCAGTGCCAAGGTGCAAACTGGCTGGACAACAAGAGTTGCGGCAAAAACGTTTATGGATCTGGATTGTACGGCAGTAAGTGACAGGGAAATATTCTTAAAGGACCGCGAAGACATGAGAATCTGACAAGTGTGTAGACATTTATCAAAATCCTCCAAACACGGACACGTGGGGCTGTGAGTAATCCTTCCATATCAACCCAGACTTGGGATTAAATTGCTTACGTTGTTACTTCTCCGATGATCCAGACCCCTGTATATCATTCGTGAGCGTCCCAAAACGGCCTGGCACTTAATTTTGGTGAACGCGACAGCTTTCCAGTGTGAACACTCTAGAGCCTGAGTGGCTGAGCCGAAGATCGTTATGCACGGAAGCGACAGAATAGTACGCTCCAGCAAACAAGTTGAATTCAATCATCCGAGAGAACTTGGAAGATTGTCTCTATGCACCTCCATGACTACGTATCTCAGTAAAGGTATTTCAAAAGAAACGGTGAGCGAAATCAATAGAAGTGGACCGCAGGCATAGACTACATAATTGTGCAAATCATGAAGTCGTGCCTGAAATTTCCTCGGTGCCTCTAGTCGCAATTGATCCATCACCAACAGAGACACGTACAAGCCTTATTGAGGTATCTGTGCAATAGCCAGCCGTAGATCAAACTATTAATGTGGAGCCTGCGCATCTTACCCAGCTCAAACTTGAAATCTGAAGCTCTGATGATTCGCGTCATTTTTCTTCTCCACGGTCCGAGGTCAGCCGATAATGAACTATTTTTCGTGTTGCTGTTTCCATGTTGTTGTTGCTGAATTTCTTCGTAAGAAGCAAAATGCAGCTTCTGTAAGATTCGTAATCCCTTCCCAGCTTATATATCAGTCTTTCTGGCCAGCTGTAGATCTTAAAACCGCGAAAACTGAATCAAAACATCATTTCCTGAGTGCTCCAGAAGACTGTCGCAACATTCGGAACGTCCGAGAGATGAACCGGAAAGCAGCGTGGCGCAGGTCCGAGATGTCCTAGCGAGAGAGTTTGCGTGGCGCAGAAGGACCTGTCAGCATTCCCCGACGCGCTAGTAACTTCCAATCTCGCAAGCCATTGAGTATTATGTCGAGTTCAAGTTTCATCAACTTTGGTTGATAGTTTCGTGATCGCCAATCGACCTCCGCCTGATCACGATCAAGTCAATCGGATTGCTGGAGTCACTTTGATCAGTCCGACTGTCGGCCGGCGGGTGCATTATGCACGAATTGTTCACTTCCTGTTATTTGGTTTGAAGGTACTAATAGCGCAAGTCATTTAGCTCCTAGAACGACTGAAATGCCGATCGCTTAGTCTCACCCAACCATAGTATGATAGACAACATGAACCGTGGTAGCCCTCCCGATAAGACCATGTGGGGCAGGGGATATTTTGATCTACGAGTTTACATGCATGTTTTCAAGTATAAAATGAGCTGTGCGTGCCTTCCCTTCTATTCTGGAATGCTGTGGGACATATACCATCTCTTTCGTGTATTAATCCAATCAACGAAATGCTTGCAATATTCTCGCGCCTTACGTTCATCTTAGCGGCGTTAGCCGGCGTGTCTGCCGACTTCGTATCCGCACCAACTGGACTTCAGAATAAGACTGGAGCGGCAGGAATCAACGTTCGTTACAAAGAAGTACCTGACGGGATTTGCGAGACCAAAGCCGGAGTCAAAAGCTATAGTGGTTATGCTGACATCAGCCCCAAAGAGCACCTCTTTTTCTGGTTCTTCGAGGCCAGAGAAGCTGATCCTTCAGACGCTCCTCTCACAGTTTGGATCAACGGTGGCCCCGGGACGAGTAGTCTACTCGGCCTTTTCCAGGAGAATGGCCCATGTGGCGTCTCGTCAAATGGATCGATATATAACAATCCATACTCTTGGAGTACCCGCAGGTAAGACTACGGAAGACAAAACCAGGCAAGAACGGCGCAGCTGATGCACGCAATTGACAGTAACCTCATCTACATTGATCAGCCTGTTGGTACTGGATTGTCTTATAACACGCTTGTGAACGGGACCTTTGTTTCAGACATTGATAACCCAAACTTCGCTACTATCACGGTATTGGAAAACAACACTTGCCCTCAGGGTCAGGATGCCAATTGTGGGACCTTCTCCAATCCGGACCTGTCTCTGATTCCAAACACCACAATTGCCTCCGCTCCGAGCATGTGGAAGGCGCTTCAAGGCTTCATGGGGGCATTCCCACAGTACTCACGTTCTCACATCAATTTTGGCACTGAGTCATACGGGGGCCACTACGGCCCTGTATTCAACGAATACTTTGAAACTCAAAACGCTCATTTACCTCCAGGGGCTCTCGAGATTCACCTCCAGTCTGTACTGATCGGTAATGGCTGGTATGACTCTTTAATCCAATACCAGGCCTACTACAACTATACTGTATTTCCAGGGAATACGTACGATTTCTACCCTTACAACGAATCAGTTTCAGATATGCTCTACAACTATGTGTACGGCCCTGGCCAATGTGTGGATATGGAGAAGCAGTGCCGTTCAGCTCCAAATGATACTATTTGCTCAGCTGCCGATAACTTCTGCGAAAACAACGTCGACTCTATTCTGCTCGATTATGCAAACCGTGATCCGGATGACATCAGAGAGCTGCTTCCAAATCCGTTCCCCTACTCCTTCTACTTGGACTATCTCAATACCCGGAAGGTCCAGCAGGCTATCGGCGCTTATACAAATTTTACCTTCGATTCCATCTATGTTTCAGACGCTTTTAACTTAACCGGTGACAGCTCACTTGAGGAGAACATCGTGGAAGACATGAAGGCGCTGATCAAACAAGGCGTCTACGTCATTTCCTACTTTGGAGACGCCGACTACAACTGTAATTGGCTCGGTGGCCAGGTCGTTGCCCACAATATCGATCCTGTCGGCCAGTCCAAAGCAGGTTTTACGAATGTAACCACCTCTGACGACGTTGTCCATGGTCAAGTTAAGCAGTACAATAACTACGCGTTTGTCCGAGTCTACTACAGCGGCCACGAGGTCCCGTTCTTTCAGCCGCTCTTCGCCCTGGAAATGCTCGATCGTGCCATGTCTATGTCTGACGTTGCGACCGGAAAGATCAAAGTCACCGTCAATGGGAGCTATGCCACCACTGGCCCGGCCACTAGCGACTTCAGAGAGGGCAACAGCACGGTTCAGTTCCAAGTGCTTTCGCCTAATGCAACCTACAATTATACGACAGGCGCGCCGAATCCATCTTGAATCCGGACGACGCTCAAATCAGTATTTGGATGTCAAGTGTTTCTGACGCTGGGGGTCGCCATTGCGCTGGAACGCTTTCGGTTTAAGCGGGTTACTTCTGCGCCCCCGCAAACATATCGGAAAATTCATATGATTTCTTGCAACTTGTCCTTCATCCGCACGTCGCGACTTCTCCTGTATAATTATCTTATCATCACTCATTGACAGACCAAAAGAGTTCATGGGTATAGCAATAGCTGCACTTCGAGATTTGAATCGCCTTTTCTCACTACTGGCACGCGTGCAAGATGTCCTTCACTGTGCTTGGTGAATTGATCGGTACGACATTGTTAGGGATTCCTGAATCTTTCATGGCCGCGATTGCCAGTCCGTCGAACCTCTCCGGACCTATTCCAACGTCCTTCAGGGAGCGAGGGCCGCCGAGCTCGGTGATCAACACATCGAGCAAATCCCCGAGACCGGTCGAACGTTGCTCAAATCTGGTATCCTCAAACAATTGTCTCGCTTCTGGAATAGACCATAGCGTCTCACAGACATCATTTTGGAGCTTCGGATCCACTCCATGAGCAGCGTTCCAGCGCTGCACGGCAGGCATCAAGATGCAGCTCGTCTCGCCGTGGGGCACGCCAAGGGGGCCCAGCATATGTCCAATTCCGTGGCTGGCTCCGATTCCAATGCCAACTTTGAGCGGAGTCATGGATCCCGCCGCGCCTACCTGACACAGCAATCGTGCGGCCGCATCTGACGGGTTTTTCTTGACTCTGAGAAGACCAGGAATCGTCTCTTTCAGGGCTTCGTGAGTCCTCTCATCTGAGAGCTCTGAGCGCCCGCTCCCGTCACGCTTGCCTCTAGTAACGTAACCTTCGACGCAGTGGTCGATCGCCCGAACGCCTGTTGTCAACCAAGTCCTCAGTGGTGTTGTCGACGCAAGCTGGCCGTCCAGTACGACATAAAGTGGGCCGTGTCCGCGGAGCAGGAATTGATACTTTACGTTGTCTGTGTCGCTGGTAACGCCTGCGATATTAGAATATTCACCGCACGAGAGAGTTGTTGGAATGCATATGATAGGCACTTTCTCTGCGTTGGCTTTGACATCAGGGTTAAGTCGATGCGGCAACTTGAGAATATCCGCCGGCGTTGTGCAGTTGTTCGCAAGAGCCTTAGAGAGGATCAGTCGGGTTTGAAATTGCCCAGAAGACGTGATCTTGGCTTACCAAAGATACTATTTTCGCAGCATCGCTCAAGGTCCCCCCACCGAGGGTGATCAAGCAGTCAGCGTTCGACTCTTTTGCTTCACGTACGAGTGGCAGCACCTCGCTCATGTACGTATGAGCTTTCATGCCAATCCTCTCGCCAGCGAGTCGATCACCCAGTGCCGCTTTGAGTTTTGCGAGATTGTCTGTGGTCCTGGCGATAGTGCCAGAGCATATGATGTAGATTCTGCTGACATTCATTGCCTCGACGTGTGCTCTGACGGCCTCGTTGAAGGGAATGCCGTAGCTCAAGAATGGGGCGTCGCCATCGGGGATCAGTGGGCGCACGGTATGCTCCGGCCGAGCCATTTCCCTTACCCTTGTTTCTGACGATGATGATAGCACTGGAAAGTTATTGCTCCTCCAAATAGAAATGTTGGAGACTTTGGTTTGTGCGAAGGATCAGGATCGGTCTCTTGCATCTTCCAAGACAACATCTTTCCACTGATCTGGACCACTTCTTATATACTTTTGACTAGTGATGAGCCAAAACGTATCCCGGTCCATCGCCGGCATGATGTGGGACCCGAAATCCATGCTGATCATATTGAGCCAATACATCCAATGCGCCGTTCTGCCTTATCTGAGCGATCGCTTCCGAATCGCGTCCGGTCACCGTATGCTGTCATTTGACGCGGCCGACGCGAGCCCGCGCCCGTTCCGATACCGCGAGAACGAGCGCCGATGGTCTTGACATCAGCCTTACTAGGTTCCGCATCACGTCAAGCTTGCCCCCGATCTAAGGCACCTAAGTACACTGTCTCATACAATTTTGGTAGGGTAGTGTACCCAGACTTACTGACTAGTACTATGGGTAGGGTAGTAGGGCGCCGCCAAGGGGTCATAGATAAGGTAGTATCTGAAAATTATAAGGTAGTATCTCGGATAAACGGATAAATTTCTAGACACGATATATTTTAATATATATTTAGAAATTACTATAAATAGAGTTTATATATTCCTAGACACGATATATTTTAATATATATTATAGAAGGTTTAACTACTTTAGTAAGTAACCTATAAAATCTTTAGTAATATATATTAGCTTTAATATCACCACTTAACTCGATATATACTATTATATTATAGGATAGTAATATATCTAGAACGTAAAATGACGTCTATTATACTATTTTATAATAGATTAAGACTAATTAGGTAAATTAAAATAAGATATTAACTTAATAGATATAGGGCTAATATATCTTCTAAGCTCTTACTAAATTAGTTAATTAAGGATAGCGATTTAGAAAATAGCGTTAGACTTAATAATAATAAAAGTAATAAAAGTAATAAAAGTAACTCTAACCTATATTATATATATACTAATAAAATTAATAACTTCTAGATAGGACTTTCTGGAGTAAGTTTACTATATAGTATACGTATTACTATCCTATATTAAGCTATAGTAGGCGGAGATTAGAGAGTTTAGGGTTATTATTTTATAGAGTAATTAAGATAGGATAACTATTCACGAGATCTAATAATATTAAGCTTATCTAGAATACCTATATATATTATACGTAGATATTACCTATTTCTTCCTAGTTAAGAATCCTTAAGATATTAGTTTAGTTAATTAATTAGAAATCTAAGCTTAACTTATAAAAACCTCGGGTAACGTACGTTAAATATAGGTTATTATATTTTAATTAGTTTATAGAATTAATAGGTCCAGTTCTCTATCTCTTTATAAAATTTATATAAAAAGATGATAATAAAATTCCTATAAATAAGTAATTAAAGCGCTAAGTCGTATACCTAGTATATAGTCTACGTATACTTCGGAATTTCCTATTATAAATATATAGAGGACTAGATAATTAATTTAAGCCTAATATACGACCGCATTATATTAGAAGATTTAAGAAGACTTAAATAGGAAAGAGTACGGTCTAATCTCTTCTTTTTAGTTTAAGAATCTCTTTAGAGTACTATATAGAGGTAGGACCTATATTAGAAATACGTTTAAGAGTACTAAGTATAGAACTAGCTTCTATAATACGTTTATAGTTAACTAGAAACCGAATTTAGGGACGTATATTAAACTTACGTTAGGGTAGCGTATATACTTTTTACTTAAACTAGTAGTATTTACTAGAAATAAGGTATAATCTTAGCGTAACCCGTAATTCTAGCTCTTAAATATACTAACTATATATTATATATACTAGGTATATATAGTAGGCTACTAAAAAAGCTCTAATATTAGCCTATAGTATACTAGCTTTTCTATTCCGAATTATACGTTAAGAATTAATATCCGGTATTTCTAATATCTCGTTAAAAATAGGTATTAAGGGTAAAAGTAGGGCTATACCTATATTATAAATAGGGTATATAGTAGACATCGAAGATTCTATAGTATATATTATTAATAATAGAATAATTAATAGTACTAATATATTATAGGATAAGATCACCTATAAGGTTAAGGTAAAGTTAAGTCTATTTTATATTTAGTTAGATTTAATCTATTCCTCCTAATATAAAATAATATATACCCGTTCTATATTCTTATCGCACGAGGATTATATACGTATTACCCTCTATTCCCTATTAAGCTTCCTAAGTAAATTATAAATAAGCTTTACTAAGTTCTTTCCTAAATAGATATTCTTAATTTAATAGTAAGTACGGTATACGTCTAATATATCACGGAGATAGGTTAACTAATAAATTAAACTAGATAAATTCCTTATTTTACTACCTATTCGTGACCTATATTTAAGATACGGTATACTAACTTTAAAAGCTTTATATAATAGTTACTATATATAAGATTAAATTACTACTTTAATTAGGAAGTAGCGTCTCCTCAAGTATCCTAAAGGAACTAATTTTTAAGGTAATTAATAAGTTATACGTCCTATATACGTTAAGCTTACGTCTTTTAATTATATATAGGAGTTTAACGTAAATTCACTATATAGAAAAATCTATCTTCTAAAGAGTAGTATATATACCGGACGTATATCTTCCCTAATTTAAATAACTTTATTATTATATACTACGTTACGGATGTGGCTAGAATAATAGAATTTTAAATAAATTTAGAAGTTAATAAAGCTTTTAAAATAATTACTAGTAAAATAAATTATTATTTAATTATTAGGTAGGACTTAACCTAGAATAGTACGTATAGTATATATCCTATATATAGTAAGCCTTTACTAATAACCTATTAAAATAATAGAAATAATAACGTATGCCCGGGTAATTATTAATATTTTAACTATAGAATATTATAGGCGTATATTCGATATACTTTTCTAGGTAATATTTAATTTAGGATAATTTTAAGTCCGTTAACGCTATATTAATAGATATAATAGTAGAATATCTATAATAATAATAGATATAAGCTAAGCGTAGGTTACTAGTATATCTAGTCTATATCTAGAGGCGTTAGTCCGGTTAATACGTATTAGGATTTAGATAATACCTTACGTTAATTAATCTATCTAGGGACTAGAGAACCTACGTTTAGTATATAGTTATTTTCTATATTATCTATTTAGAGTAAAATTTTAGGAAGTATTTTCCTAATTACCTAATAATATATAAAATTTATTAGATGCTCGACCTCTAGAGTAAAGCGGAAACGCTATAGTATATTAATAATCTTATATTAATATATCCTAAACTTACGTTATAGCTTAGTAATAAAAAAAAGGACTAGATCCTAAGTAGGATTTATTAATAGGCCTCCCGAGTTAATATCCTATATTAGATATATATTAGAAAGTATACTAGTCTAATAGAATCTATATACTTTTCTAAGAATTATTTTACTAGGAAACGCTATTTAATACTTAGTAGTATTATAAGGTTAGTATATATAAGACGTAGGCCCGCTCAGATATAACTTATCTTAATAGTATAGGTTATAGTTATATAACCGGTATAGACTAGAAGAGTACTAATAATTTATAAATAATTAGGTATTATTTATATTTAGAAATTTATTAGATATTTAGAAGATAATCCGTATAAATTAATAAAAGAGTAAGGGCTTAGGTCTAACCTATAACTACTATATATCTAACCTAAGAAGAAAAACGGTAGAAATACTCCGTAAATTAATAGTCTTAAAACCCTAAGCTCCCGTTTAATCTATATAACCCGTATAATACGCCTATTACCGTCCTAAGCTAAACACACGTAGTTAGTAAATTAGGAAGATTAATACCTAATCTATCTATTACTATCCCCTTAAGCGCAGCTTCTATTAATAGGATAGAAGATATATTATTAGTAAGCTAAGGCTAATATATATTAAAATAATATAATTATAATACTTTTAATACTATATTAGAAGAGGAAGAATACGCGTAGCGTATATTAGGTCTACGTCTTAAGAAAGAAAAACTATAGTAAAAGGTTAATAAGAAAAAGGAGCGTTTAAAGATTACTAATCTTAAGAAAGAGGCTATATCTCTAAGTATTAATTTTTAATATATATATACTATATACTTGTTATATTTTAATATTTAGCTATCGAGCTTCTTCTAGGATCCTAGATAATAATTAGAAATATTAACGTACGCTCTACTTAACTTAGATATATATATTTTAGGACGTTAAGGATATTACTCTAGAGTTTTATCCTCTAAAGTATAAGTTTTTTATTTTATTACTTTCTTCGCTTACTCTGGAGAAGTCTTTTTACTAATATCTTATAAGATATTAGTAACTTAGCTAGAACCTACGTTCTTAGTAAGCTTAGACTAAGTTTTCTCCCGGCTAGATACTTAGTTACGTTAATCTTTAGGATTTTAAATCTTTAAGTTTAGTTTCTTAACTACCGCTAGACCTAGGTCTAGTATACGTTATTATTTTAAAACTATACCTTAATCTCTCTTAGGATAGAGGTATATAACGTACCTATTAAAGCGTACTTATTTAATATAATTAAAGTCTTACCCTTATCTTTACTTAACTTCTGGAGTGTAGTAGGTAATTTATCTACTAATATTTTAAGGGATACTAAATTAGATTAAAAGAATTTCTATATATAACGGACGTATACGGGACTTATTAAATCCTTTATTAACGGTTAACTTCTTACTAGACGCTAAAGAGGATTAGAAAAGTAAGGATATACTATAGATATATATATAGTCTACTAGACTTCTTATTTATAGTTAGATTAATTAGCGCGAACTCTTTAGCCTTCTAAACTAATAACTATTTAAATGATAATTAATAAGGTATATCTAATATAGGTTATAATCTTATATACTATATATTTCTATAAAATTTATTTCCGAATTCTTTAGTAAACTCAGCGTTAGTAACTCTATAGTATTATTAGTAATATATTATAGCGGATATATACTAGATATACGCTATATTTTTTATATACTCTATAATATTCTGAAGCGTTACCGCTATTCTAAAGGTATATTTAGTATATATTAAGATAACGTTAGTACGCTAGATACCTACTTTAGTTTAATTAAGAAAGAAGTATTCTTCTATAAATAATCTTAAATATATTTAAGAAGCGCACTAGAGAGTTAAAGAATAATAGGTTACTATATAAGCGGGGGGTATATTATATATATATCCTACTAACTTCTCCTCTATATTAGGCTTATTAGTAGTGGAGGCGGTAACTAGTAATAATATTAGAAGATATAAGTATAAGATATACTAGTAGTATAACTTACGCTAGATATTAGGATAATTTCTATAGATATAAGAGTAAAGCTATTCTTTATATTAGAATAATAAAAAACCTATAAGTAATATTTACTATACGCCGTTTATATATTAAAGCTCTATACTATACTTAATATCTCTAATAAGGACCCTATAGCTATATTAAAGATTAGGTAAGAATTTAATAAGATTATATAATTAATATATATTCCGGTGCTAACTTTACTTAATATAAGAATACCTTTATTAGGTCCTTTAGAAGGTATATAAAAAGGTCCTAATATATATTAAGATAAGTATATTAGATAAGATAGAGATATAGGTTAGAGATATATTAACTATAGTAATATCCCTAATTAGATGGATTCTTTACACCTAATATACCTAGGTTAATATATAAGGAGGATATTTTAATAAACTCTTTACTAATATAGGTTAGTAATATAGTTTGTATTATTTAGAAAAAAAAAAATTAAGAGATTAGATAAGAGGAATAATAGTATTTATATTCTAATAGGTTCCGGCTAAGATAGCTAGAATATATAATATAGCTAGAAAACTTAAGTTAACCTTAATAGTAAGTAAGTATCTTAGACTAGTTTACCTCTAGGAGCGGTATAATAGTTAGACTAATAACTATACTATAATATATATTAATATTATTAAGTTTATAGACCCGGCCTATTATAGGGTAAGTATACTATATATCTAGAAATTCCTAGCTCTAAGTAGGGTATAATAGCTAGATTATTACCTTACCTATTCTTAAGTATAGCTAACGTTAATATACGTTAGATATATATTATTATTACGTTTAATACCTTTTCTATTCTTATATATAGCCTTTTTAAATATATAATAGATATACGTCCTTAATACTTTTAACTTAATATTCTAAAATTATAAATACTTTTTTTTTTAAGTTCCTTATCTCTCCTAAACCTACTATTAAACGTAAGTATTAACTTTTCTTTAATATAGGTTAAATATATAACTAAGCCGTATCTTACCTAAAAAAATTCTTAATCGGTCTAAGAGAGTATAATATATATTAAGAATACTTAATATATATTATATTATAGTTTAACTTTTCTTTTTCCCCTTTTATAATCTATTATCTATTTATCTCTATACTATTAGTTAGACGTATATTAGAGCCTTACTAACGTTTATATTCTAATAGAGCTTTACTTTTTTTTTAATATATATCTAATATAGCTTATCCTCGCGTTTATATTTATAATAATAAGGATATTAATACGGCGGATTCCTTTAAGTACTCTAAATACGGCTTTTATTAAGGTAATATATATCTAAGCTATAAATTAGAAGATAAGTCTAATATATATTACTAGGTCCTTATGATGTAATAAATAGCGAACTTAAGATTACTAGTATAAATAACTAGTAGTAATTAGCGGTAGTAGCAGGATTAATAAATTAATTATAGCTTTTAAGCGCGTCCTTAACCTTAAAAGAGTACTAACTGAATATTATATACTAGCGGACGGCTTATAGCTCTAAGCTTATACTAGCGGTTAATTCCCACGTAACGCTTACGTATATTTAATTATCTAAATAATAGTAGTAACCTTGATAGTCTCAGACTTTTAACGACAAGTGAGGAGATCTAAAACTTTTTCTACTTTTATTATTTTTCCGTTCCGTCTAACGTATATATAGCCTTACTAAAGTCTTCGCCTTTTATTAGGTCTATATTAAGACTTTTAATAAAGATATATCTTTTATAATTACTTAACTAAGTTATTACTCCGGAACTTCTCCGGCCTTATAATATTCTTTACTATTTTAAATTATTATAAGAAGATATTTTTAAAGAATCTCTAAAATTTAGCGGCTAGTTTTTATTCTTACCTAATATCTAATAAGATCGTTCTTAGCCTACGTCTACTATTCTATTACTAGTATAACCTCTTCCTATTATAATAAAGCGAAAGTTCACCTTTACTAGAATTAACTTTAGACGCGTGATATTTCTCCTCCCTATAATTCTCCTTATTAGCTTATCTATAGACTCTTCTATTTATTCCTCTATATAGATTATCTTAATAATCTTATATAAGTTACCGTCCTAAGGTCTCTTAGGAGGGTTAGCGCTCTATTAACCCTTATATTTTCGCTTTTTCTCCCGAGGATTTAACGGGTAACTTTAATAAATAAATCCCTTTAAGATCTAGTACGGGGAAATGCTAGGTATTATAGTAATTATAGGATATAGTTTAACTAAGACTTTATAATACTTTTAAAATACGGAGCCGTTTTAGCTCTTAGCTACGTTAGTAAATTGTCCTAATAGTTAAGTAGTCTAGCTAAATCTATAAGATTATAAAGTAGTAAAGTAGTGAAGTAGTAAAGTAGTAAAGTAGTAAAGTAGTAAAGTAGTAAAATAGTACTTTATCCATTAAAAGGGTCAAAAGCTAGGAAATAGAAATTTTTAGGATTAACTAAACGGACTATAATAACTTACTTACTAATACTTTTAATAGTTAGCCTAGTAGAAATAGAGCTTTTAGTCTAATAAAAAAAAGTCCCTAGCTTATATAGAAGCTCTAGTAACTCCTAATACTAGACTAAAGAGTGATATTAAGACCTTTCTGACGGCTTAGAGGTCTATTCTACTACTACTACCTATAATACTTAATTAACATTCTCTAATTTTATCTATAACTAAGCACGTTAGCGACCGCGTATTAGAACGCGAAACTAACGAACTTAATCTAGCCCTACTAAGAGGCGTAATAGGATATTTACTAAACTAACTTAGCTATACTCCTATTTTAGCGTATCGTAAATAACCGCGAGACCTAATAGAATCTTAGATACGCTTAGTCTACGTATATCGCTATTTTAACCTTAGTAGACCTATATTATAGTATATAGAACTGATTAGACTCTCTTTAAAATCTTCGCTATATAAGAGAAGGTCGACTAAGGTTATATCAATATACTCGTATATAAAGTAAAGACTTACTCGAAAATCGTGAATACTAAGTAACTTATTAATATATTAGGTAGAGAGATTAATTACTATTATATTTTATAATAGTAGTCTAATCCCGCCGTTAGATAGTCTGATATACTTAGAACCCCCGACTTTATAATACTTATAGTAACGAATACCTCTCTACCCGGAATATACTATAGCTACTAATACGTCTTCTAAGGGCTAACTACGTTTACTAAAGGGGTATAATTCCTAGTATTTACGTACGCTGCTCGACTCCTAAGAAGCCATATCTAATAGCTAAATTAATTTTATTACTAAAAGACTATAGTACTATACTTATTTTAACCGTTTAAAGATATTTTATTACCTTATCTTAATTAGATTTTTAGTGAAAGCCTATCGCAGCCCGGTTATTTAATTTCTACCTATAGAGACTATATAATTAGCTAATCGGTATTAGCCTATATCCTTTACCTTAATAGTAACTAAACGTATTCTCCGTTATTATTTAATAGTAATCCGCCCTAGAAACCCGCGTCTAGTAAGCCTTTATCTTCTTATTTCTACGATCGTATAGTACTTTTAAGTTAACTTACGCTCGCTTACTAATTATATACTTAGATATTTCTTCTATAGAGATTATAAAAACTAAAGATACGTGCTTATAAATACTTTCAAGAAGCTTAAGTAAAAACTCTATCTATAAACGAAGATAAAAGCCTCGCTAAGGAATCTACGTTAATAGATATTATTAGTTTACTCTTATTATACGTATATAAATTCTAATTTAATCTCGTTATCTATATTCTAAAATTAAAATTAGCTTTAGTTAATTATTATTAGTACGCCTTTAGGCGATCCTTTCTTTTAGTATTATAAAAGACGTTTATTAGGGATGATACCTTAAGCTACTGAGATATTATATATAA
Organism: Dicorynia guianensis; assembly: GCA_037013595.1. NCBI lineage: Eukaryota > Viridiplantae > Streptophyta > Magnoliopsida > Fabales > Fabaceae > Dicorynia > Dicorynia guianensis. The sequence continues at coordinate 155,517 of JASUAB010000017.1, forward strand.
ATCTAGTATACGGTTAACGCTAATACTTAAACGGTTTACGTTTCTATAATTTATAATAGACGTATACGTGTAATAGAAGGAGAAGGAATTAAGAAGTTTCTATTATACCTATCTATAGTATCTAAATAGACTTCTCCGGGTTCCAGAGCTTAGTTAATTAAGTATATAATATTACTTATAATTAAGCTCTTAACTAGCGGCGGTATTATATTTAATATATAATATCTCCGTGCGCCGGACGTCAGATAATATTAAAATATAAGATATATAGTAGCTTAGGAAACTAGCCGGGTAATAATTAGGCGTTATAATTAGATAATAAATATCGGCTATTAGCTTCCTATATAGTATAATAATATACGTATTAACGTTAGAGAATACCTATATAATACTTATTACCGTCTAATAGGTTCCCTCGTATAAGTAATATTAGACATTCGTCACCGATTTTTAGAAAATAACGTATAATTATAATATAGGGCCTAGATATATAGCGCGCCCTTATTATAGTCTTATCATCCGGCGGCTTTAACTATTTATAAAGTTTTAAGTACTAAAGCTTACCTAATCAGTCACCGTAATATACTATTTTAATATTAGAAGGTTAGTATAAATCTACTAGTCCGGTATCTTTAATACTATAGCTTCCTAGTAATTCCCCGCTCTACTAACCGGAAAATTAGAGAAACCTACGTTAAGCTTATAGTATCTATACTATACGTATCTTAGAATAAGGTTCGTAGTTACGCTAAAAGTTCTACTAAGTATACTACCTAGAGATATAGCCGCTAGATTTTATCAGAACGGTAGTTCTAGTATTTATATAGACTAGGTTTTAATCCCGAAGGTCTATTAATACTATAAGTTCCTTAAAAATCTTAGTTAAGATAAATTAAAGAGGAAGGTATATTAGGAAATTTTATTCGGGGCCGGCCTCTCCCTATTTAAGCTAAGAATATAACTTAGGAGTATTACTTAATATACTATCTTTAAACTCTTCTAATTACTAGATTATACTTCCCGCTAATTCTCCTAGAGCCTATTACCTAAGTAATTATAATTACTTTTTTCTTATCTTACTACGCGTTTACGGACGTTACTAAGTTATTATTCTAGTTATATTAGAGTTACTCGCGGCGTAAGCTTTATTATAGGATTTACTATTCTTGACTCTCCGCGTTTTATTTAGAGACTAATAGGGCGTAAACTTATTTCCTAGAATTATTCTATTTAAACGCTTAGTATCTAGTCGAGGCCGGACGTACGAATTATAGAAATAATTATATATATCTATTAGCCGCGTAAATTAAATATTATATTTATAATACTATTTTAATAAGCGTACCGCGCGTTTAGATAAACGTAGTAGAGGTCTAGTTATCCTTATCCTATTTATATCCCTATATACCCGTAAAAAGCTCTCGGTAGTCTCTTATATAGCTATTATTTATTAGAACTGATTAGGATGCTAGCGTATACTAGTACTAATTAATTAGTAGACGAAGATAATAGATAGGGTACGTCTAATATTAACTTTATCTTTATAGTAACGACCCGGACTTATAGCTCGTAGGGTATATTAGAAAGGGCGTAGTATCTTATATTAGGAAACTAGTATCTAGAGAACTTACGCCGCGCCGCGCTAATTTATAGGGTCGAGCGTAATAGGCTATAGTTATCCGTATAGAGATCTAGCGTAACTACTAAAAGTACGTTTACGAACTTCTAAGAATCTAATTTTCCTACTATTTATACTTTAGGTTATACTAATAAACCTATTAAGTAAGCCTATATAATAATACGAAGTTCGTTCGCATTAGTTAATTAAATAAAAATTAGTAAGGGAATCTTTTTTTATAAGCTACCTAATAGTACGTAAAAAGTATTTAACTTACTTATAAGACTCTCTCTACTTTTTAAATACCTTAAATCTCTAATATAATTTATATACTTTATCTTTCTATCTCTACTTATATTTATAGCTCTATTTTATAGATTCTGTACGTATGTAATTTAAAATACCCAAGGTTATATAGTATAATCTTATACTTTATATATACTAGATAGGGGTAGGGAATATTAATATCCTATACTCTTAGATATCAGTGATGGCGCTTGATATAGTCTAGTATTTTATTATAGGTTACTAAACTTATTAATTCTCTATTTCTAGGGTAGCCGGTCGTCTTCTAAGTAGTATAAGTACTATCTTAGTTTTATACTCTAGGTTAAAATTGAACTTTAGCTTCGATATCACTAAGTTATAACTTATTTATACTACCGTTTTAGGAAGTCAGGCTAATATCGGATATTAGCGCTTATAGCGTAACGTATAGCCGGCTAATTTTATAGACTATTATAATCTACTATAAAGCTTCCTACGTCGTACTAGAATATACTATTATATATATCAGCTCGGCGACTTCCGAACGCTTCTAAATACCGTATCTAATAGAAGTAGGGCTTAACTAATCTCTAGTAGCTCTATAGTAGGTTCTTTAAAAGAAACGCTTTTGGTTATATCTAATACTCGCCTCTATTAGGGCGCGTTTATAACGTCATCTTTTATTATCTAACTCCTTCTTCTTTCTATAAAGCTCTCCGTAGGAGCCCTTAATAGACTAACCGCTCTATTTAATTACTAATATTAACTCTCGGCTCACCCTGTTAAGCTCTAGTAGCTTTAGGTAGTATCTAATCTCTTTAAGTTACTATTTAGATAGTCGTATAGGTGCCCGTGGGTCCGCTATTAAGATTACTAACCTTACTAGTTTCTATAATTATTTATCCAGCTTCTAACCTAAGTACGTAGCTTACGTATTAATCCTTATATACGTATTAAGGTAGTACTTTACCGTATTACCTCTAGATTAATAATCTATAATCTAGTCTCGAACCGCTGGCGGCGTATTTTCTAATAAATAATATATTAGCTACTAGATAAGATACTAGAATTATTAACTTCTTACCGTTTATAGCGTTTAGCGCGCTACGCCTGATACCGTAGTACGTTAAAGGCTGCTTAATACTAGCTTTAAAGCTGATATTCTTAATCTAACGGCCCTAAGTAGCTAATTTAAGCGGCTTATTAGCTAATATAAAGTAGCTATTTTCTTACTCTATTAGTTTACGGAATATCAGCGTATTCCGTATTTCTTTCCTCTAAGTAATCCGTTATGCCTGGTATCCCTATAAAGTCTATAGTTTAAAGATATATATAAGGTTATATATCGTTTTATCTTTAAATACTCCGTCGTAGAACCCTAGAGCGATAACCTAGGATAAAAGATTAAACTTAGGATCGCTAATCGTACTAAAAGCGAAGGTCTTACTATATATTAATATAGTAAGTTTTATTTACGCGAGATAGGCGGGTAAGTTAAGGGATAGTAAACTATACGTACGTTAATAGTTAATAGTCCTCCCCTTTCGTATATATGAGAGTAATCTTTATAAATATCCTATTAGGCCTCTAAGGCTCCTTCTTATTCTAGTAAATGAAAATCCGTATATATTTATATAATAATACTATAGTATATCTCGTAGCGCCTCTATAGTAGTTATCTTCTAAATTATCCTCTAGATCGGGCGGTATATGCGAAGTATTACTTAGCCTATTATATATACGCTTATCTAAGGCTTCCTTTAGCTTCCTAGTCTTAAGTACTAAATAAGGTCTACAGCCGCTATAGGCTAAGAGTAGAAATAAGGAGTAGATCTATACTCTCTAACGCTCGTTAGTATAACGCGTATTATCTTTTAACTAGAGGAACCTAAATATATAAGTAAGATTTTCGTCGTCTAGAACGAGCTTCTCTCTATAAACTTTATTAAGAAGATGTTACTCTGCTAAGATTTTATAAAACTATAGTAGGAAAGAGGGTTAATAAGCCGTAATTAATACTATATTTAACGCGTAACTAACGTTCTTAATATCTTTTAAGTCTTCGAAGTTCCGCCCGTTATAGATATAGCGCTTTATTATCTCTAGGTAGTGAAATATAACCTTAGCGTTATTTACCTTCTTAATTTTATACTTATCTAGTATCTATTCTACCTAAGTCTTTAAGTTTGAAGTCATTACTTTATATAACGTTTTATAAGGATTATATCTATCTCTAAAGAATATCCCGCTAAACCTATACTATAAAATAATTTAATTAACTATCCTATACTTAACCTAGCCTAAGATGAACTTACGCGATCTATTTCCTAAACGCAGAATCTATTAATTTTTTAGTATTAAGGGCGGGTAGTACGATTAATCTCCCCTAGTATTCTAGTACTCTATTACGAGATTAGTAATATTCGCGTAATAACTTTATTACCTTATTCTAGTAAGCCCGGCCTATAATAAGCTTAAGATAAAGCCGCGTAACTATAAATTATATAAAGCGGATCTTAATATCCGGTACTAGTTATAGTAGTATAAACGCTCGGGTAAATTTTTTTTAAAGGAGATAAGTAACTAAGTAGCTACTACGGGGTATTAAGTAATTATAATTATTATTATAGAGTAGGATATACGGTCCCTTATTTATATTATAGGAAGTACTATAGTATTATAATTTATATACTACTTACTACTAGCGTATAGAGAGACGGGATTTCAGAACCTAATTAGTATAGGAGATTTCTAAAGGATACCCTAGTTTACGTATTTAGATAGCCCCTTTATACGGCTCTACTATACCTAAATCTGGATCCCCTATATCCTAGAACGGATACCGTACTTCTATTTTCGGAGGCCGGAACACTGTCACGAAGATACTAGTAGTTATTCTATAACGGCTACTAATAATATCTACTTATCTAGATCTTATTACTATAATTTATAAGATTTTAAGATAGATACTACGACTTTCCGATCTTATACTATCTAGAGACTTAGACTAGATACTTAGACTAGATCCTCCTTATATAGCTTAACTATAACGCATGGCCTCTCTACTACCCTATAATAGGCGCTCACTTTCGCCCGATGATATAATATAGCTAGTAGTTAATATAGATCCCTACCTCAGCTTCTAAGCGTATCGCCTCAGCCTAAGCCTAGCTAGTATCTATAGTCTACGCGTCTACGGTTACGTTATACGCTTACTACTTTAAAATACCTTCTAGGTTAGTAATAACTATCTAGATTATAAGTTCTTAAAGTTCCGGTAACCTATTACTACTAACTACGTTAGATTTAATATTTCTATAAGTAGCGGAAATCGCCCTAAGGATAATATTAGGTAGGTTACTAGTATAATAGTATATAACGCCGTTTATTCTATTAAAGCCTTAGGTAATATTAGCTATCTAGCCCTTTACCTAATATACGCTCCTACGTATAGGCTTACTTAAGTTATTTACGTCTAATTCCTCCTACTATAAATAGCCTCTAGACTTAAGTAGAGTACGTAAATTCCTAGTAATCTACTTCTATTCGTACGCGGAGATAGCTAGTTATAATAATCTAGCGTAGACTAGGTTAAATTTACTAATTAGGTTATCCGGAAATAACTACTTAAAGCTTATCTTAGGCTAGAGTATAATATTTTTAGGAAGTCTATCCTTCCGTACGAACTATTAGTTAGAGATATTAACACCTAGGAATATACCTAACGTCTTATATTCTTTCGCGATACTAGAAATCCAGTTACCTATACTAGTACTAATATCTATTATAGTAAAGTCTAATAAAACTAGAGATAACTAATTAGTTACGTTAGTAATCATAGGATAGATAAGATAGCTAAGGTTTCTATCTAGATATATTAGAGATACAGCTAGCCGCCGCGCCTAGTAATATACGTTACTTACTTAAACTAAAGATTATACTAATCTATTAACCTAGAGCTTAAAGCTATTCAGACATATCTAATACGGAGGGGGTTTTTAGGGTATAAACTTCTTAGACTTAATAGGGTTATAATTAAGTAAGTAACTATAGGGTATAGCGGCGGATCTAGCGGTTATACCTTAATATAAATAAATTTACTTTCTTAGGATACTTAATACTTAAATTTATACGAGTTTAGCGCGGCGCGTCTTTATATACTAAGCTAACTTAGTTATAGATTAATTTAGGCTTCTCGGGATAGACGTTCTTAGTAAGGTTAAGATCTAATTTTAGGTTATCTTAACTATTTAAAGAACTAATAGAAGATCAAGATAATATTAGCTTTTAAATAAGATCCTAAGCTTTATATATTATTAATATATATAGATCTTACGTCTAGTCTTCCGACGTTTTACTATAAATATATATATAAATATATCTCGTTCGCGCGCTCTAGCTAATAGACTATATATTATTACCGCTTAAGCGAATAGAACGAGCACCGTTATATCTTTACTACTATAACTTATAGATAGATAGTATCTACTTACTAGGGAGTTAATAGAATACTACTTTCCTCTAATCTATATTATAACTAGTAAGCCGAATAGCCGCTTTAACTAGTATTTAAATTAACGTTTATATAGGTACTCCTGTAGATCAGTTACTAGCGGAGAAGCCGTAATTTAATTTATCTAAGATAGGTTAATTAATCTAGCCGTTTACTATAGTAGTTATATTCCTTACGACGTTAGCTCTATAAGCTAACGTAGGAGGTAATCCGGCTTTTAGAGGTCTAGTAACTAACTTACTATATAGCGCTACTTTACTCGGTCTAGTAGGATCTCTCTACTTAGTTATTATTTCTAATCTACTAGATAATATACGCTCAGCGTAGGATACGGGTATAATTATCACGGTTACGCTAGTTAATATTAGTATACTAAAGCTTTCTTTTACTATTATTAGAGGTATGTTCGCTAATAGCTTTAATCCGTAGTCGTAGGTTATACTTATATAGTTACTATATTTATATATAGCTATTACTATCTACTATATTTAGATATAGCGCCGTAGAACCGAGAGTATAGTAAAGATTAAGGGAATAGTAAAAGCTAAGAAGTAAGGAAGGAAATAGGATTTCCTAATTTCCTAAGACTTATAAGTTATAAAGCTAGTAGCTTCAGAGCTAGAGATTATATAGCGCTTTAACCTAGAGGATATCTAAGTTAGTTAAGTTAGATATTTTATATATAATACTTCCTATATTAGCGGAGGTATTATCTCTCTTATAATTTATTTTACGTCGGCCTTTAATTTAGATTAATCTAAGATAGTTTTATTATAAGATATACGCGAGACTTTAACTAAAAAAGGGGCCTAGGATAAATTACTCTGGCTAAGCTATTACTATATTTACGTCTATAAAATTTATTTATAATTTCTAATAATTCTTAGACTTTATAAGGATTACCTATATCGCTTTTAATCTCTAGCGTCCGCGTAAGTTAAGTATAATTATAATCTACGGAAGTATTTTAGATTAGAAATTTACTACCTTAGGGTAATTATTAAGAATAAAGACGGCTAGATTCTACTTAATAGCCCTTACGTCTAGTTATTATAAGAATATCCGCTTAGAGATCAGTACCTAACTTTATCTTCTTTATAGCCTAGTCGTAGAGCTAGTTATAAAAGTAGTTATAATATAGTATAGATACTTCTTTCGCGGCTACTATAAAGTACCTTAGTAAGTCTATTCTATAAAGCGTGCTAATAGGATACGCTCAGCGTACTATATCCTCGAATCCTTATATTTTAAGTATAACGGGTAAGCGTCTAATCTATATAAAATCTATATCTAATCTTATCTAGAAGCTTAAGATATTAATAGGCGTCTTACCTAGAATACGCTAAAGGTTAGTTATATTATTCTAGCTAATAACTTTCGCGCGTTTAATATCTAACTTTATCTATTATATATACCCTCCGTGCCGGAGCGTTAATATTATACTTTATAGAATACTTACTACGTCTACTTTAAGAAGCTAGACTATCGTTATATAGACGTTTACTATATTAAAATATAACGCGTACTATTTAGAGGCTACTAATCTAGTATTAGTCCCTTTAATTAAGGATACGTTCTGCGGGAGGGTTTCGCTACGTAGAAATAGCGTATTAGAGATATTAAAGCCGTAGTATATTACTATTAAGGATTACTCTATAATAAGGTCTATAAGCTACTAATTAGTTCCTATAGTAATATTAGCTACTCTTAATATTAGCTTAATTAGTATCTTAGGCTCTAAGAGGTCCTTAATATCTATAATAAGGTAGTACTATATTCTTAATCTTCTTCTATTATTAAGTTACTTTATAACTCTTTAAGCGTACTTAATATACCTCTAGGATATAGATTTATTACGTCTAAGGCTATACGTAACGCTCCTATTATATATTATTATTCTAGTAAAGGTAGCGTATCTAGTATATCTAGAGGGATAGTAGTCTCTAATACTAGATTTTAGTAGAGGTTAAGGCGCTCTTACGTAGCTACTAAGTAAGATAAATAAGGCCGTAAAGGAGGGAACGTTACTTTTAAGATAAGGTTTCGTACCTAGTAGGCCTTAATAGCGCTCAGCCTAGCTCTTTACTACGCGATATAGACTTATAATTAATAGTAATTATTAATTAATAGGTCCTACTAAGATATAAGATAGAATAAAAAAGTAATAAAAAAAGTTTTAGATCTTCTCGCCCGTCGTTAAAAGTTTAAGACTATTATAGTTATTACTATTATCTAGATAATAGAATATATATAAGCGTTACGTAGAAATTAACCGCTAGTATAAATCTAGAGTTATAAACTATCCGCGGATATCTAATACTTAGTTAGTACTCTTTTAAGGTTAAGGACGCGCTTAAAAGCTATAATTAGTTTATTAATTTTACTACTACCGCTAATTACTACTAGTTATTATTATTAGTTTTCTAACTTTACGCTCGGAGAATTATATTCTCTATTAACGGTACTAGGAAAATAATTATAGTTAATTATCTAAATTATAGTCTAATATTATCCGTACCCGTAGGGGACGCGTATCTATATTAACTATATAAGGCTCCGGTAGATAATCTATATTTAAAGATAGTCCGTCTTATAACGCGGTTATTACTAAAAGCTACTACTTATAATTAAGCTAGCTATAGAGCGCCTAACGCCGCTTTATTAATACTATTAATAGCTATCTATAAATAATATCGGCCGTAGCTTATAATCTTTATAAAATATCTCTAGGCCGTAGAATAATAGGGTTACCTACGCCCTATACTAAGTACCGAAGGGCCCTAGATATATATAGGATATACTTTATATATTAGTATAATTAAGGTACTTAAGTCTCCTAATATATCATTTCCTAGGAAAGCCGTAACGCTAAGAGAGCTAAAAGAAGGATATTAGATTTATAATAATTATATACGTCGTAGGCCTTTAAATAACTTACCTATAACCTTAGCCTAAAATTAAGTAGTTATATATTTAGATAAGTATCTAGCCCCTCTAATACGTCCTCCTAGTCTATAGAGTAAAACTATATAGTACTAATTAAAGTAGCTTCTTTAAGCTTTAGACTTCGCCCTAGCTTACCTTAAAAATTATAAAATAGTCTTAGAACTTAAGCTAGATAATAGACTAAAGATCTTTTATACGTAGAAAGTATTTAATTAGAAGAGTATTATCCTAAGTCTCTATTTTATAGCTATATAACTACGTTTAAGCCTACGTCTATAGGTCCTTATATACTAACCCCCTTTATCCTATAATTTTCTAGTACGTATCACGTATAATACCGTAAGACTTAAGATAAAAGTAGCGTACGTAAAGACGCTTAGTACTATCTATATACTAAAGATAGTTAATAATACTTTTACGGTCTATTATAGATAGAGTTAAGCCTTTAGTAATACGTAGTATAGTGATACGTAGATAACCCTTAATAAAAAGCTAATTTTTATAAATCTATATTTATCTAAGTTATATTAATATTTATTGAATCCTCTCGCGCTATTCTAGTTATATAAAAGCCGGACTTGCTAGGCTTATAGTACTATACCCCTTATAATAACGTATTATCCTTAAGTAATTAGAAACGCGTATAGTCTAAAAATTACTTAATAAAATTTTTTAGGATAAGTTAATCTCCTCTAACTCCTAATTAGATAGGTTCTCCTCGCACGTTTCTAGTCCTAAGATTAAGAACTATATAGACTACTTACCGTCTGAGTTATCTAAAGGTTAGTAAGAGAGATTATCTAGGATATTATAGTCTATATTATTAATAAAATTCTTTAAAGATCTAATTAAACTTTTACTTAAGCCCGTTAATTCTCTCTCTTTATCTAAGTTATCTAACTTACTTTTACCTAATTTACTACTTAAATTACTTTTATCTGAGTCGTCCGTAGAAAAATCTTCTATACTAGAAATAGGTTCTACTAAATAATAGCTATTAACTACTCCTTTATAGTTTACTAGCGCGGTGCCTTCTTTCCTAAATTTAAGTATATCTCTCTACTCTACGTTAAGCCCGCTACGCTTATTATACTTAAAAATATTAGAAAATATTAATTAGAGTTTTAACTTTCCTTTATACTCTCTACTAGCCGCTGCGTACCGGGTACTCTTTACGTAGATATATACCTTATTTTATAGTATCGTAGTATCGCGCTCCGGCACTACTAAACCTATTAAGGACTTTATAAATAAAACTTACTATAAAATATAGGATTAGTAAGGTAGTATTACTTCCTTATTTATATATACCCGCTTAGCGTGTTAGCTAGTAGTAATACTAAGGAGCTTTATAAGATTTATATAATAATTATTATAGTAATATTTTATATTTTATATTTTATACTATCTTTATATATTTCCTATTTCACTCGGTACAGTCTAACGTAATAGACTAAATACTATTAATTCTAATTTTATAAAATATATACCTCTACTTATTTCCGTCGCGCTCGGCGATCTAGCTTAGTACTACTATATAAGTCCTACGCTACGGTATATATACTTACGGAGCTAGCTATCCGAGATATCTACTAATCTAACTTTATAACTCTCTATATAAGCTACCTTATTACCTTAATTAAGATTATTACCTCTTATAGTACCGTACCTATCCTAAGTAGCTTTAGTAAAACTATAATAATTACTACTACGGTTAGGTTAATAATAATAAGTATAGTATATATCTAGCTAATAGCTAACTTATAAGGACTATTTATAACCCTCCCGGCTAGTATAATTGCGCTAGCCTTCTTTAACTAGAGCGGATTACTTACTACCTCTAATAAAACTATAATAGGCTAGAGCTCGGCCGGCCTAAGGATTACTCTAATATTATAGGAGGAGAGGCTTAGGTTAACTAATACGCCCGTAAACGTATCCTTATATACGCTGTTATACGCTAACTATATAAATATATTAATTATATTATTTACTTTACTTAGCTCGGCGTTAGTAGGATTTCTAACTATAACTAATAACTTATCCTACTCTATACCTAGCCCTATAGCTATAAACTCCTTAATATAGGTATTCTAAGGACGCGCTACGAAGCTAACTATTAGCGTAATAGTAATAATACTAGCGCTGCTATAGAGATATATTATATTCTGATCTAGGCGCCTGGCGCTCTCTAGGCGTACGAGTATACTAGTGATACGGGTATGAGTAGAAATAGTATAAGTTAGGGCGTATATCTTAGGTCCTTAGCCTGCGTAGGCTCACGCTAGTCTTATTATAGAATAGTATTTTTCTCTTATAACTTTAGTTAGTTACTTAATTCATATTTATCACGATTATCTTAGTAATAGTAAACTAGAAGAATATTATTCGTATAATTATACTTTCTAAGTAGTACTATCTAGCACTTACCCTCTATATAATCTAATTATATAGGAATAGAACCTCTAGCCTCTTCTACTCTACTTAAAGTTTATACTACTATCTTAAATCCTCGTCGCGTCTCTCGTAGCGGATTAAGACGCTATTAAGAAGGAATCCTACGTATACCTACTCCTTACGTTAATATCTATTATATTATAGGGCTAATACCTCGGCCCTTACGCGTAAAGTAAATATATTCTACTTAGAAAGCTCGTCTACTCTATAAGTAATCTATATATTTACGCGCTCTAGCTCTAGGATAGAAAATATAGTAAAAGAGATTAATATATCTTTAAGTACTAAGCTAGTATTATCCGTAGTATTATCCCGTCCGCTAAGTTTAGTATAGGAGTTTTCTAAGGCTAGTACTATTAGAGAGATCTCTCTAGATTACTAATAGCGCGTACTTTATATAAGATCTATTATATTATTTTACCTTAGCTCCGTAAGTCGCGCGTGTCCTAATACGCTCTTTACTAACGTTATACTATAAAGTTCCGCGCTAAGAAGCTTATAAAAGTCTTTAAATAAGAGTAAGCTTATATTCTTATTATTATATTTAATAGTTAGTACGGCCGTATAGTCTTCTACTATATTTAAGCGGTTTTAAGAGTAGTCTACGTTTTCTACCGCTATCTTATATTAGCTAATATCTATAGGAGCTACTTAGCTTATTAGGCGTATTTAGCTTTCACGCGAATAGGGTATAAAGGTAATATTTTATAATTATTATATATATAGAAACCTGCGAAGTCGTTTATAAGCCTCCTCAGCTACGCTAGTAGCTTAGAGTAAGTAAAAATTAGATTTTAGTATTAGTCGCGACTTATCTATCTCTACGAACTAGCTTTAGCTAATCACTCTACTACTATTATTGAACGTACTAGTAAGACCGCTATACTAAGACGTGATTCTCTAAGGACTAGCGTTTCTACGTTTACTAGTTTTATAAGTACGCTACGCTATCTTTTTATTATAGCGTATTTTTTATAGGCTTTATACTATATTTTATGTTCTAAGTATCCGCCTTACTTTCGCGTAGTAGATACGGCTTACGGGATATTTATTTACTACTTATTACTACCTTTAGGATGACGCTGCTCCGACGCTAAGCTAGTAGTACTTAAATAATAAGTAAAATAGGCCTAGACGTAATTATAAAATTAAATTATTATTAGATAGAGATAATCCGTAAATAAAGAAAGACCTTTATAAATAAGGCCTAAGTACTGGCGTAATTAAGATATAATATATACGTTATAGTATAATATAAGGGACTTATTAGTATCTTTAAGTCTAAGAGTACTATAGATTAGCCGCCTACTCTTAAAAACCTAGTAAATAGACCGTACGCTCCTTACTTTTACCTTAGGAGCTAAGTCCCTATAGAATAATAGCTAGCCTATACCTAAATTTTATAATATAGTCAATCGTACGAGCGAAGCTAAGAAAAAAAAAAAGAATATAATCAGCTCTATTAAGAATAATAATATAGAAGTACGTACTTAAGACTATTAGGTTATAATTTTACTTAAGAATAAAACTACTTAGATAAATAATAAAGCTATAGCTATAATATAGTATTAGAAGATATAAGTAGCTCTTACTAGCTTAGATCCTCCGTAGTCCTATATAATCTTATACTCTAACCTACTAGCTTGCTTTAACTAGTAGTAATAGTAGCCCGCCCTTAGATAAACCTAAGGTATAGGGGTTTTAATACCCTTACGCTTAAGGATAAATAAGAATTCTACCTATATAGAGGCCTAGCGTACCGTTACGCGGAGGAAAGATATCCTAAGGTTATTACGTTAATTAGAAGTACGTAGAAAACGAGAGCGCTATAGACGTTATATAGATATTAAGCTAGGTTAACTAATAACTAACCCGGTCGTATCTAGATACTTATAGTTTTAGGCGTTTAGAGGACGGCAGCCTATACGGTACTAGATTATAAGCTATATAAGCTATAAGGGCTATATTAGATAGTTATTAACTCTAGGATTAGGCGTAGGCTCGCGTGGGCGGCGGGCTAAGAATAGCTTAATATTACTTTTTTTATATATACCTAGGTCCTACCTCCTTTTATATTCTTATTTTACTACTTCGCCGACGATTTCGGGGACCTAGATAGGTTATATAACGTACTTATCTTATAGCTAATACGCTACCTGAAGTCTAAGCTACTAATAACGTCTCTATTACGGCTAGTCTTAGTTATCTTTAAGGCGTCCGTAAGCGCTACCGTTAGGGGCTACCTAACGGAGTTAATTCTAAAGCTGTAAGTAAGCTAGACGTATAATTACGTCTTAGTATTTCTAGACTCCTACTTTAGTAAGATATCTAGTATTACCGCTTCTATACTACGCGCGGGTACGTATCTTCAGAAGTTTAGCGTATTACTAAAATTAGGTATAAAAGTGGTATTTACTATCTATATACGTAACCGGCTTATCTTTACTATAGTATATATCTAGACTCTAATATTACTAGTATTAGATACTTTTACGTTAGATACTGCGGACGGTTTTAATATTTTACGCGTAATAAGATAGCTTAACCCGGTCCTAGGGAATACTATAGAATATTTAAGTAGGTTTATTAGCTATACTAAGGATAAGAGTATACTATAGTATATTATTATACTTATAGTCTCCTTTATACTAATATTTAATAGCCTACCTCCTTAAGTCTATAGTAGGTTACCTAGCTACGTTATACTCTAAGCTAACGTCTACGTAGCTTTCCTACTAAAATATATCTTTAATTAACTATACTTAAACGCGTTAGCCGCGGCGATCTAGGCTTACGGTTAGCTAGCTAAATATATAAATAAGCTACTCTAGAGGATACGTAGAGGCTTTAAGTCCTTCTATTATACTATAAGCGCCTATAGGCTTATCCGTAGTACTACTAACTACTACCTAGGCTTCTTATAGTATTAGATAGCGCTCGCGGGCTAGCGGCCTCTATAAATATATTTATATTATTTACTACGGTCGCCGGAGAAGGTACTATCCTATAGTTACGCTCTATATAACGTATATATACGTATCTTTAGGCGTAAGACGTTATATAAAAGCTACGCCTTCTTCTTACTAAGCTATCTAGTATATGATACTAGATATGGGCCTGACTCTTTCTATATAATTCCGCTAATAATAGGAATCTATATCTTATATATTAATAGTAGCGGCGTTCGCGGGGTAATCTCTCTAAAATTTATAATTAGGTTCGAAGAGCTACTATTATACTTTAGTAGGCTATTAAGGAACTTCTTTAATTTTATCTATAGTACTTCGTCCGGTACGTTACTATAACCGCTATTCTATATAGTTATAGTTATTTTATAATTTTATAGATAACTTTATAGTATTTAGTATCTTTATAGCCGGATAGACGCCCGGCGTAGGCTTAGTAGTATTTAAAACCCTTATAATATAGATCTTTAAGCTATAATATAACCGCTTAACTCTCCTTACTAAGATAAAGGATATCCTAATAGGATACCTAGCTAACTCCCGCTATAGTACGTAGGATTTCACTATAATAATATAGCGCTAGTTTAATAATATAAAGCTATTTAACCCGCTACGCGCGGATACTAAGGTTACGGTAACTATAATAAGCGTTAAGGACTTATCTCTATACCTACTAACGAACTATAATAGTAAGGGCGCGTATAGGGCTCTAAATATAGCTTATACTAACGTTATAGTTTACTAGCTCGCTGACTTCGTCTAGGTCAGAGGCTACTATAGGCTAAAAGTAGCCGCGTCTAGTCTAGGTAGCTAGACTTTTTAATATCCCTAGGTACCGGGAGCGAGCCGTCTAAGGCTCTTAGTAAAGCTAGACGTCGTTACCTAAAGAGGGTTTTTAATATATTTATAAGGAGTCTTAATAGGCGGTTATAATAGCTACGGACACTAGGCGACGCGGCTCTATACTTTAAGGGTTAAGCTTATAGATTTAACGTCGAGTTACGCCCGGAATAATAGACTATTAATAACTTAGGTAAGATAGGTAAGTATAAAGTATTAGTAGATATAGCGCTCGCTAACTTAGATATAGATAAAATAATATTTATCTTCCTAGTATTAAGTTTTTATTTTAAGTTCCGTGAGCTGCCTAGAAAGTACGGAGAGTTTATTAACTATTAGGGTAGTATATTATTTTACCTTTGACTACCCTCATATAGCCGCTAGTTCTTAGCCGCCTACTTCCGGGATTAATTCCTCCATTTTATAATTAATAGCTAGTAGCGGGAGCTTACTAATACTAACTTCCTAGGAATAACTATTAATTTTTATATTAATAATCTTAGAGCGCTACTATTAATTAAACTATATAGCCTTCCTAGGGTAACGCGGGACATCAGCGGCCTTTTATAAAGGATAGATAATCTAATTAAGGTCTAATACCTAAGAGCTCTATTTAGTATATTAGATTACGTACTATAAAGTAATTAAGGCGCCGCGGGGCTAGTACGCTAGTAAAGATTAAAAGACCGGCTAAGCGCCGCTTAACGTCTATTTAAGATTTAAGTAGTATTATACGGCTATATAAATATAGAGCTTAGAGCTACTCTCTTTACTTATATAGTACTTTTATCTCTTATTATAAATTAGCTTCTTTTCCGCGTACGCGGTGATATATAAACGGGGTAGTTATTTTATAGTAAGTTTACCGCCTTTAGAAGTCTTAATTTAAAGTAATAGGCTAATTAAAAATATAATAAAGCTAGCCTTATATATAATATACGGACCCCTATATATATAAATATATAGTACGGCCCGGAGATCGGGGATACCGATAAGTATAATAAACTTTAGGATAGTATTAATAATAGCGCCGGTATTATAGCGCTCTCTAATAACTACGCGTATAGCTATAATCTATTACTCTTAATAAGGTTCCTATAGGACTAGAGTATAGGCGTATACCTACTAGGGGTATAGTACTAGATATATTACTTAAAGAAGATATAGAGGTATATATTAGACGTATACGCGGGCCGCCCGGCTAAGGTAAACTATTATTATATAAAGTATTACTTAGACGCGTTACTCTAGGACACTAGGTACCACGCTAACGACACGCTCTAGTACTAGTTACTACCCTAGGACTAGCGCGCGGCGTACGCTACGTACTAGGAACGGCGGTATATAAACTAGGATAATTTAGCGGAATAGTCGCGTAAGTACGGTATATACTATAAGGATTATAGTATTATTAATAAGTTCGGAAACGTTATTAAGAATAAGTTTAAGTATTATTTATTTTATAAGGAAGACTTACTATATTATATAGTAATAACCGCGTATTTTAACGCTAACCTCCTAAGGTGGGTCAGCTATAGTCAGCGTAGTTAGAACATATTAGTAAAGCTTGATTATTTAGTCTCTACGTAGTATATATAGATAGTCTTTAAAATAAGCTAGGCCTAAGCTATATTTACCTAAGTTAAGCCCGCTTACTTCTATATTACCTTACTTACGTAGCTCCGGATTAGATTAATACGGGCCGTATTATACTATTAAGTTCTAACGTTTATTATAGCTATAAAATAATACTTACTTATTAGCTAAGCTTACCTATATAGAGCGTTTAGTAATAAAGCGTATAATACCTATAGTAAATATATTTTAGAGCTAGCGCCTCTCGCGGTGAGGACGGTAGATAATAAATAATATTAAGTATAGCGGCTGAGACTTCGCGTAATTAGTTTCTACGGGCTTATAATAGGATACGTTATTAATAGATATTACGGATTAATTAAGTAGATATTAAGTAATATTTACTTATATACCGTTCTTTTATAAAGCCGTAGGACGGCGCTTAAATTATAGATATAATAGTATTAAAGCGGCGGTGACTTCTAGCGACGATACCGTCTAGCTAATAAAAGGATTACTCTTAAGAAGAGAAAACTTATATAATTTACTATAAGGATACTTTCTTTATAATAAGTCTTAGCTAGCCGTACGTATTATTAAGATAATAAGGAAGTAGCGTTACTAGTTAATACTTAAAAACTACCTAGACCTATAATAGGTCTACTTACTTATTATTATACTAAACGGATACGTCGCTTACGCTATTATCTAATACCTAAGGAATATTAAGCTAGTAAACGGGCGGCCGTAGACGCTCTTACGGATCCTTATCTTTAGTATACTTAGATACTTAGTTACTACTACGGTTATAGCTACTATTCTTCTATTTTTAATTATCTAGCTTAAGAGGCCCGCTATCCTAGATAATCTACTACTAATAGTAACGTTTAACGTAGCTTTACTAGGCCTTCTCTTAATTATTAACTTTAACTAGTTCTTAGATTCCTAGGGCGTAAAGACGGCCGCTACGTACGTCTAGTTATTTATATTCTTTATAGTATACCTACCGCTCTACTAATAAGCTAAAGTCTATTAGACCCGCCTAAGATATATCCTTAAGATATAGTAATAGTAGCGGGGCGAGCGTCGCGGCGGTTAATATTAGCGCTTTATATACTTAACTTATTACGCTAGGTAGCTGCCGGCGCCGTAGCCGGTCTTATATATAATAAATATAAAGTTACCGCCTACCGCGTAGATATATATATATCCCTATTATAGATTATTCTATATATTAACTTTATCTCTCGGTTAGTCCTATATAATAAGACTCCTATCTTCCTCTTACCACGGGGAAGTTATATATAGCGGCCCGAGACGATAATTATAGACTATAATAAAGAACTAATCTAGTATAATAGCGATCTAGGCGCCGTCTATAACCTAAAGGCGTAGTATTATAGAGGCTAGTAGTATATCACCTTCTAGGCCGGGGATAACTAAGCGTAAGGTTACAGCCGTAGACTATACTATATAATACGTAAATAATCCCGCGGTATCTAAGAGATAAAATAATAATTAGAGCTAAGTAGTTTAACCGTTATTATAACTAATTTAAGGTAATAGACGCGGCTAGAGGCTTAGATAGTAATTTATATAAATTTTTAATTATAATAAATAATACCGCGCTACTTACTATATATAAGTAAGTTACTATAACCTTTACTCTAAAGCCAGGCTCCGAAGCTACTACCTATATTTAGGACTACGTCTTCTAGGAGGTTAGTATCGCTACTAACGAGCTCCTATTTAAATAGTATACTAGTAGCTATCTAAACTATACTAATAACTTTTATTATTTTATCTAATCCGCGGCGCCGGAGGACGCGCTAAACTAGTTTTATATAAATAGTATAGAGAAGAATAACTATGGTAACTACCTTATTTTAGCTTACTTTATTAGGGGTATTATCTATATTAAGGGCGGAAGCGGTAGGCCCTTATAAGATCTTAGAAGTAGGCGGAATAGCTTCTAGAATTTCTTAGAAGGTAGGGTGACGACGTTTATTAGGTAGTATAATACTTAATAGAATAATAGCTCTATTACGTTTTTTAATAACGGGGCGGACTAATTCTTCTATAGTACGGAGTAGTCGCGCGGGGTACGCGTTAAGTTAGATATTAGCCGTATAACTACCTCCGTAAGCTATAAGTATATTAACCTAGTTATAATCTTTAGTACGTTATAAGGTAGCCTATAGGTCTTTCTAAGTAGTAATATATTAATAGGGTATAACTTAAACGGTACTTTTATAGAGTTTAATAGTTAGGGCCGGGCGCTATATAAGGCTTAGTATAAACTTACCTTCTAATAGGGTTTAGGCGGCACGTAGAGCTACCGTATTATAAAATATCTATAGAGAGGATTCCCTTTAACGCGTCCGTTACTAGTTATTTTAGGCGCTAGAGCCTACGTTAGCTAAAATAGGACTATAGAGGTTAACGCTTAGTAGATATAGTTTATAGAAGGGGGTAGTCCCGGGTAGCGGTATTTTAAGGACTTATTAGTTACGCTAAAATAAAGTTTTAAGATTACTATCTTACTATCTACTTTTTAAGGCCGTATACGCGCTCGCGCCGTAGACGTAAACGGGAATATCTTAGATAAGTCTAATTAGGTAGACCTAGGCGCGAGCGTGCCGCGGTAATAGGATCTATTAAGTAAGTAACTTAGTAACTACCTTAAGGGCGTAAGCCGGCTTATTATACTACCGCTACTATTACTAGTACTTCTTACGCTACTAGTAGCTATTATAATATAGTAAACTATAGTAAAAATTAGCCGCGCGCTATATAAATAGGCTTACGGTATATAAACGCGCCCGAAGGACGAATTATATAAATAAAGATAAGTAAAAATATACGCGCTATTACTAGGATATAATATTTATTAAGCTAAATTATTAACTTATCTAACTTAGACTCTAAAGTCGTTAAGTAAACCTACGAACACGTAGGTAAAGATAAGTAAAATAATTATAAAGAGTAATATATATAACGCGAAGCTAATTAGAAAAACTAGAGTAACTAAGATAGTAGCTATCTTACCTTATAAACCTTAGACGTAACCTTAATTAATAAGTAAATACGTAATTAGCGGCTCTAAAGCCGCGCGAATACGATAATATCTTATAATTATTAAAGCTAGAATTTTAAGCTACACTCCGGTACTTAAATTATATAGTAGAAGCGTTAACGGACCTAAGCGTTACGTTAAAGTAGGACGTCCTAATTTATAAGTTACTAAATTAGAGTAAGACTAGGACGCCGTCTAAAGCTTACTATAGCGTAGGATACCTATAGATAGTACTATTAAGGTAGAATATAGTATCTATTATATAGTTAGGCCCCGGGTTCTTAATCTACTTAAACTTCTAATATTACGTTAGGTTAACGGTATAGTTACCGTAGGCGCTTAGAGTTAGCTAGATAAATAGTTAGATTAAATTAGCGGAGGACGTACTAGTAGTAGTAGGAGATATAGAATTTACTAGTATAGGAGACGTAGGACTTACTAACGTAAGAGATATAATACTTACTAGCGCGGTAGAATCCGTACTAGATATTCTACCTACTCTAGTAGCTAGCGGAGAGCTTCGTATAGCCGCTAATATTAAGGCGCTAGTACTACTAGATAGATAAGACCTAGGTAGGAGAGTACTTAGAGAGGTACTAATACTAGTAGAGATACTAATAGTAGAAGGGCTAGAAAGTAAAAATCTAGTACTCCTTATACTAGACGTAGATATTATACTATTATTATATATAAAGGGCGCGAGCGCTAACTAATCCGGTATACTTAGGGTTAAATATATAGTAAGTTAGTCCGCTTAAAGGCTAGTCGCGAGAAATAAGTAAAGGAGTAGGCGTAAAGTAGAGATAATAAGACTTAGAGTAAAGAGAGTAAGATATTTAGGTATTTACGTAGTACTTACTCCTATTATATTATAACTAAGCGCGGTATTTATATAATATACTATCGCGGTTATTCTAAAACTACTATATTATCTGTCTAATAAGCGAAACCTACCTCGTTCTCTAGTATAGGTAGCGCGCCTATCTCTTACGCCGAACTATCTTCCTCCGGTATAATATAAAGATAGGTTTCTATCTCTAGGGGATTCTACTTCCTCTTTTTTTATAGTAAAGCCGTACGTATACCGTCACTCTAGCTACCTTATAGATCTACTAAGCTTAATTCTAGGTTCACCCTTTTCTAAAGCTTATTATTAAAGGTGATATTAAGTCTATTATAGTTAACTCTAAGCCTACTAAGTTACGCTATAAGCGATTCTATATTACTTTAGAGTTATTTATTTTCGCCAGTAACGCCCTTATAATAAGATATAAGGTTATAAATATTCCCGACCTTTATAATTATAATATTTAAGTATATAGTAACTTCCGTAATAGAGTCTACGGTAGTATAATATAACGGCTACTAGACGCTAATAAGGGCGTATTAATTCTACGTAATTATAGGATATTACTAGCTTTATATTAGCGGCCTTAGCTAGAGCGGGTACTAAGCTATAGAGCGTATTACTAGAGTTTAGTTTACTAGTCTTAAAGGCTTATTTAGCGGGCTCTTAAGTACGCTCTATAGTTAAGGATAAGAGTATAACCGCGCGGAAGCTAGTATAAAGTCTTTTATAAAGCTAGAGAGACGTAGCGGTCTTACGCGAAGCTAGAGAGACGTAGGGGTCTAATCTATAACTAATAAGGACCGTTTATAACGCGTTAATACTTAAGCTAATATTATAGATAGTAAAAAGACCCGTAGCGCTCTCTGGTCTAATAAAAGATCTAATATCTTTTAAAAGTACTTCTAAGAGCGCGGAGTAGCTAGATAGAAGATACTATCTATAGTTATATTACTATAAATAGCTATAGCTATTAGCCTTACTACTTTTTATAAGACCCTAATAATATCCCTATAGGATATAATATAAACGTAGCCGCTACGCTAACGACTCCTAAACCTATATAAGCTAGTAACGTACGGGTAAGTCTTAAAAAGATTAAATATCTTAGCGCGTAGCTAGATAAAGTTAAGGAGAGCCTATATTAGTAGAAGGATAAGTATAATAAGCTCTACTAGGAAAAAAAGTAGTATAAATAGGCCCTAGTTTTAATAATCTCCGTCTTTTCCTACTTTATAAAAGTAGTAACTATAGTAGTAGACGTTAACTATAGGGGACTAACGGAAGCGAAGATCTACTAATTATAGATTAATAAGTATATAAATATACTTAATTATATTAAAGATATATATTTTATTTAAGATAGCGCGGGCGAGGAAGACGGGAACGCTAATATAGAGAGTAAAAAGTACTTTAATTATTAAAAAAGAGGCGGGTAAAAGGGCCCGTAACTTAGTTATATAACTATATATTTATAATTATTTAGCTATTTATATATTAAAGACCTATAATATCTATCCTATCTAAACTTACCTAGATTCGCTTACTCTATATATCTAATTTACTCCTTACGCGTACTACTTAATACCTATTAAGGCGCTACGCTAAGCGCCTAGATAGTAGCTTTATAAGCTGTCTAGCCGGTAACTCCGCCGCCCGTAGCTATTTACTTAACTTATAGATCCCTTTAATCCTAAGTCTCTAACGCTAGTATAGTAGTTTTGACGTCTTCGTAGGCCTCTTAGGCCTATATATAGAGTAACCTATCAGGTAGGATACCTTTAGGATTACTTTACCGTACTAAATAATATTCTTATACTTATTTTCCTTAAATTATACTTATACTTAGTATATATCCTAGGCCGCGGCTACTTATTAATTATACTTTAAGCTTAACCCGCTTTAATACGGCTACCGCGTTAAAGAAAGAGGAGTATATCTAGAAGGTTCTATTTCCTTTAAAAATAATTAGTACTCTATAGCCGTACTTCTTAGAGAGCTCTTTACCTTTTTTAATTATAGTTAATATCCTTTATCTCTTATAAGCGGACTCTATTACGTAGACGTTAACTTAGGATAAGAGGGTATCTCTAACGGACGTAATACTAGTATACTTAACTTTTACGGAGAGGAGGTATTAGCTATAAAACTAGCTTTTAAATCTTTTAGATTTTTAAAACGGGATTAAGTTTTATAGTTATATATAAATATATTTACGGTAGTATATAACCTAAAGGGTAGTAATTTCTATAGATATACGCTTCTATAGGCTCGCACGTTTCCGCTAACCGTCTAATATTACCTATATATAATATAATTAAGATTTTATAGAATCTTAAGGAGGCTAATCTAGATTTCTAGATTTCTAGTAAAGCTAGAGAATAGAGACCGCGCGAAGACTTAAATAGCTATTATAAGTTAACTTTTTCCTATCTTTTTTAACTAGCTATAAGTTATTACTAAGATAGTAAGTTCCGTCCGGCTAGATATAGTCTCCTTACTCTTTTTTTCGTACGCCTCTATTATAGTAGACTAATCCGCTCTCTTTTCTTCGCCCCTAAAAGATAGTAACTTATAGTAAAAAGTATAGAACCGCAGCTACCTATACTTAGGGTATAGATAACCTAAATTATACTTAGTACGCGGTCTTAGATACTATTTAGCCTAAATCTTAGTATTACGGACTCTAATAAGCCTTTATTATATAACGTACCTTAAAAGTACTATTAGCTATAGCCGGTTCGAGACTTTACGTAAAGATAGTTATAATAAGATGAAAGTATAAGAATAGAGCTAAGTAGATAACTTAACTAGCTAATTTATCTATAGCCTAGTATAAGGCCTCTAGGGTTATCTATTTACTATGAGTTATTATCTATACCGTATACTATCCTAATATATACTTAGAGTTCGCCCGAACCGTTATTATTATTATTATTACTATTCTTATCTATCTTACTATTACTTATTCTATAGTTACTAGGTAACTTATTCGCTATAGCTCTAGTCTTAAGGAAACTCTCGTACGCGCCCCTTACGTTAAGGGATATATTACCCTTATTAGGGCTAGTTTTAACGATAAGATTATATAGCTATTTATAGAAGATCTATAACTTTATAACTAAATATATAACTCGGCTACTCTTTTTTTATAATATCTATATCCCCTTTTCTACCTCTTTAATACGCAGTCGAAGCTACTAATACTATTAGAAATACTCTTTCTATAGACTATCTATATACTTCTAGTCTTATTTAATTTACTCTTAGAGCTACTCGGCCTACTCCTAGACCTATTACTAAGACTACTTTAATTATTAAATTATCTACTTAAGCTTCTAAATCTCCGCCTAGGTTTTAGGGTCCTCCGCTTATATATTTTAACTAGATACGTAGAAAGCGCTACTAAGTCCGGGCTATATACTCTAACTAGATAGATTAAAGCTATTATTAAAGTCCGGCTACGCGCGTTAGTAGGTTATAATAAAAATATTATTAAATCTAGGCTACGTACTCTAGTTAGTCCTATTAAAGCTAATCGCTTGCCCCTACGGTATAATATAGTAAAAGCTTAGATAGGGTATCCTAGGATACCCGTAGGCTATACTAGCGTTATAGGATAGATTTAGACTACTAGCGGGTATACTAGTCTAATCTATATTTAGTATAAGGAAGAGCGTAGGCTTAATAGTTAAATAGGCGAAAGTAAATATACTATTAAGAGACGGATGACGAGCGGGACGACGCGGCCCTTCTTAAGCTCTCTAAAAAGTTATACTACTTTAGGCGTTTTAAGCTATTATATAACCGTAATAACTATATCTTATACGTCCTTTAGCTACGCCTACTAATTTATATCTACCGTAATAAATCTTCCTTAAGCCCGTCTAACTAAGCCTCTATAGTAGTCCTTACGCGGGCTCTATTCCGCTTCCCTCTTATCGCTAGAGGATAACTTAATCTTAAAGTTACTATTAATACTAGACGGAGAGATACCTATATCGCTTAACTATCTTTTTATATTTCTATATTTATACTAGAGCTCGCTATTTACCTCCTTAAGCTTTTTAATATACGTATCCTATATTATAATTATTATATTCTACTACTACGTATACCTCTTATACTATTTCCTTTCTATTCCGCGCTCGGCCTGAATCTTATTAATATAGGTAATATTACGTATAACTTAATATACGTACTCTTAGATTTTAAGGTTAATAATTACCCTTAATAGAGCTTTAGGGTTATTAGGTATAGCTTAGGAATAGTTATAAAGTAGGAGAATATAAGCGCTGTTTAATCCGCGATACCGTTAGTAAGCTATTATAGCTATACTAGTTAGTTTAGGAAAATAAGCTAAATAGGAAGTAGCTAAGGCCGCGGGCGAATATAGCTACTTATTAGGTTAAAGAGTAGTACGCGCCGCTTATTAAAGTTAATAAAGTAGTTTTAAGTATTACTAGTTAATAGTAGATTCCGTTTTACTTACGTATAGGTATAGTACTACGCCTGCTCTATAGCGCTAATAATATAAAAGTAATAGTAATATAAAAGTAACTCAGCGTTTAGTACACTTAGTATAGGTAGTAATAGGCCTTCTTTACTCGCTAAAGGAGGAGACGCGCTTAATAGAGCTTAAATAATAAGAGTATAGCTAGGCGGATATTATACGTATACTTAATAACGAGTTC
Organism: Dicorynia guianensis; assembly: GCA_037013595.1. NCBI lineage: Eukaryota > Viridiplantae > Streptophyta > Magnoliopsida > Fabales > Fabaceae > Dicorynia > Dicorynia guianensis. The sequence continues at coordinate 181,316 of JASUAB010000017.1, forward strand.
TATCCCCGCGTAGAATAAAGGACTAAGGACGCGGTCTATAAAAAGTAGAGGAAGCTATATAACTTATAAGACGCTAGTTAGATAGCTTAGGTAAGACTAAAAGTAATTAATAGTAAGATATACCTACTAATACGTATAAATAGTTATATTAAACTCAGAATAGCGGGCGATAAAATCTAAAATATACGGATTATTTTAGTACGCAGCCCTCGGCTCGCTAAGATACGCGGAAATAGTAGAACTACTTAAGAAATAGGGTCGTAGCTTTTAGCTTTTTAAATAAAGTTTACTAAGAATTAGAGTAGAGTCTCTAAGTAGCGGTTAGAATCGGAGTAGAGTCTCTAGATAGAATTTATTAAGAATTAGAGTAGAGTCTCTAAGTAGCGGTTATTAAGAGTTTATTAAGAATTAGAGTAATTAGGTTTAATAACTTTACTTAAGGTTCAGTAGGAATTTATTTAGCTTTATATATCAGCGTATAATTAGCTAGGGCGTTATTAAAGCGCAGGTATAGCGGGGCTTAGATAGGAATTAGGAGATTTTTAGTATTTTTATTATTATATAGTATACTATAATGTACCGGCTGCGGTAGTAGGCTCTAATTAGGTAATAGTTATATATACTACGTCTTATTTACGCGCTATTTACCGCTCTAGCTACTTATATTAAAGCTTAAGACTATATTATAATTATATTATAATATTTACGTCCGCGTACCGTCTAATCCGTCTAAGCTTTTACTATAGCTAACCGCCCGTAAACCCGGCCCTACTAGGGTACTATAGGAACGCTCTCCTTATTTATAGTATAACGTTTAGACTACGGCGAGCCTACTATATAGATACTAAGGTACTATTATATATTAATTTATTTCGTAATTTATTTCACCCCTTTAGAAAGACTAGGATTAGAGTCTTGATCCTACTATAGAGTATATACTACGGTTTAAGACGGACGCTCGGCCGTTTACGTTACTATATACTATTAGTCTATAGTCTTTTATATTAACTTAGGTAATATATAACTCTTTTCTAGAGCTAGTCTGACTGCGGGTTATCCCCTATAGAATAGAACCTTAGAACGCGCCCCCTAGAGAGTAAAGAAAGGTTATACTATAGATTAACGTCTTTATATAGCCGGGCGACCTTTTTAAGAGCTATTATTATTCTACGCTTTACGTATATAATAGAGATTACCTCTTTAGCTTTTTATTTTTAGTTATAGGTTATTATATTATTAAAATTTAGATAGCGGCGAGAAGACGATAGTAATAGGCGGTATAGATAGCTTTTATATCTTCAGTATGTAGCTATTAATAAAGAGATTAGTAAGTTAGTAAAAGATAAGGGATAATATAAACCTAGCTAGAGCTAAGCGTCGTACGAAATCTATTATTAACTTTTAGCTTTACGCTACTATCCTTAAATAGACGTATATAAAAAGGTGATACGCGTATAGAGCGCTATAGAAGTAGCGGATACGGCTACTACTATACTACGTTATATACTACTAATATATATACTAACTTCCTCTCGCTAGCGACTATAGCCGCCGTTATATTAAGCCTATTAATCTTTATAAGTCTTATATGATTTATAGTATATTTAAGCTAACTAGGCCTGCGTAAAGGCTATATATTAAGTACCGCTTACCGTTACTCGTACTAAAGCTACTACTTATTAGCTTACCTATTTATAACTAGAACTCCCGCCCTACCTAAATCTAGATAAGGGATATAGGTGAGAGGGCCTAGGCGATAGGTTTATTATAGAGAAGGAATATCTAGTAAGGTATCCCTACGGTACGCTAAAGGTTCTAGGTACTTTAGCTATTATAAAGTCTATTAATTATATAGCCCCTATTAAGTTATTATAAAGCGTAGAACGCGTATAGAAGTAGGGTTTTAGCTAGCTTAGAATCTTAATTACCGCGTTATAACGAGTCTTAGTAGCTAATTCCGTATACTTAACCGTAACGTAGTTAACGTACTCTAAGTACTATCTTATATAGATACTAAAGGAAGGCTTAGGCGGATAGTATAATACGCGTACGAGCTAATTATTAAGTTACGGTTACTACTTAATAGCTATTAAGTAACGTATTAACCCGCGTACCTAAATTTAATTAAATATCGGGAACTATTAGCGGATATCTATTTTTTTAGTTTTAACTATTTATAATTATATATTAAATAAGTAATATCCGGCTATAGTATCGCGTCTTATATAACTAAGCCTTACTATAAACTAATTCTTCTATACTAAACTTTATGAGATATCTATACCTACGTAAGCGTAAGAAGTACTATCTACTAAACGGTAACGCGTAAATAAATAGTTAATATAAGAAGCTTATATAGGACGTAAGAGGATTTTTAATAGATTAGTAATATATATCTACTAATTAACTCTTAATTACTCTATAGGCGCGCCCGAACTATATCGCGTAATCTTACCTAATTAGATACCTTACTTATATATAAGTATAGCTAAGGTATACTAACGGACTATACGCGGCTACCCTCTAATATTATATATACGTCTATAAACTTAACTTATCTCTTATTTACGGGCCGTCGCGACTATCTAAATATTATTATATAAGAGGATTTATTATACTACTAGACTTTACCTTAAGCTAATATATCTAATAGCTAGCCTTAAAATTCCCTCTTATTTCCTTAACCTTAATTATTAAGACGATATTATAGATTTCCTTATAGATTTACTTACCTTTCCGCAGCGCTTCTCCGCCTAAGAGAAAGTCTTAACTACTCTTAATAACTTTATCTGCTAGAAACGTATCTATAAAAGGCTTATAATTAGTATTAATCCTCTAAGACCTATTATTCGGTACTAGAGGGCGTATATATAACGGGAGGAAAGGTAGATCTAGCTTAAGAGGGCGTTAATAGGTAGTATTAGCTTCTTTCTCCGTAACTTTAGTATACCGGCTAAGGCTATACGCTTATATTAGACCTACTAAGGTAATCTAGATATCTACTAGTTATAACGCGATATAAGTCTAATCGGAGCTATAAAGTTCTTAAAGCTATTAAATATTATTACTCCCGTTACGTTATCTATAGTAATATAACACTTAGGAATATCTATCTAAATATAAACTAGTTAGTTAAGCTCGCTAACTTTAAGTAAGCGAGTTATAATAGTAAAAGCGCTACTAGTAATAGAGATTAAGCTAAGCGGATTACCGCTAAGATTAGCTCTTAGTTTAGTACTATATAAGATATAGACCGGTAAGCGTCCCGCTAAGCTAAAGTAAGGTATAGAAATAAAGGTAACCTTCTACGGTCTAATAGTATAGCTACTACGGGATATTATTATAGGCTATATAGAGTAAAGGTTTAATAGCGTTTAGTAGGTTTATAAGTAATTAGATACCGGCCTTTTAAAGTATAAAGCTTAAAATTTAAAGTTTGAATAAGATGCCTCGCTTAAGAATATTATCCTAATAAGATACGAGCGATATATGAGGTATTTATTAGTTATTAGGGTAGCCGAGATTAGTTCGTATAGGAGCTTTAAGGATCCCGCGTATAGTTAGCTATCTAAAGATAAAAATATATAGTTTATTAATTGAGTCGTGTTCCGCCTCTTTACGCATAACTAGATATAAAAAGTATAGTATATAGTAGAGAATAAGAAACTAAGACTAAGATTTTAACCGTCTGAGACGCCCTCTACTAATTATAGTCTATTAGAAAGCTTATTAGCTAGCTTAGCTCCGCGGGATATTATCTAAGTAATTAATATACTACTATTAGCTATTAAACTATTAAATAATAAGAAAGCTATAGGGTCTTAACCTAAGGTACTAAGTGTTTATTAAGTAGGTTAGGAGACTAGTAGGGTGATACGGATAATCTGGCTAGAAGGCTACCCGGTACCAAAACATGCGACTTCGGACAACGTACTATACTAGGACAAAAGTCTGTAGACACTTACCCTGAAATCATCCTATATTATCACCATGAAAAATATACCTAATCTTTAAAACGCGTTTTCTTAATAATGTAACGTTTATTTGGAACACCGATTAGTGCAAATAAAAGAGCGGGAAGTGAGCTTTCAAATGATACGCGTTGTGTAATTATAACTCAACTATACGACGAGAAATCACCTACTTAAATCGCTAGTGAGTTTAGCGTATGTAGGGCCTCTATCTATAATATAAAAAAACGATTCCTGGAGCTTTAAAATTTTAAATTACGCCTAAGAAGCGGTCGGCCTTAGAAGGTTAATTAACGTAGCCGTCGATTGATCCTACGTAAGGCCCGTGATGAGCTATAGTAATAGTATGAGGAGCTTCTAAATTAAATCCCTGATAATATCGACCGTAGGACCTGTTTACGAGTATTACGTACTAAAAATATCTCTAATTACCGCTGTGTTCGACGTCTAGTATTAATACCTCATCAGGCCGAACTACGCCTTAATTGGGCCCGTTAGTACGTAGACTGGACTACCTAGGACTGGTATAACGTCATCTTCTTAGACGAGTGTTCTGTAGAGCGTGGAGACGGTACTACTAGGGCCTAGGCTTTTAGGAAGCCTAGCGAAAAATAGGATATATAGATGATATAGCCTTATAAGAAGGGCTATAATATCTCACAGATATTCTAGGCTGTAATTTAGGGCCAGGGTGGCTGATCTCATCTGATTACTCTAGAGAGAGATAAGGACGTCTTTAGTAGAGGCTATACGAACTAGTCTTATCATAACGCGCTTAAGGAGGGCCTACTACCAATCTACGAAGCTAGGATGATATTTTAATAAGATAACGTACTAATATACCGCGCTGCGCTAGTATAATCGTGGTTTTAAGAATACAGTATCTAGGTAATAGAGTGGCCTCCCTTTTCACCGGATTTGAACCCTATTGAACACGCGTGGTAGCGTTTAAAACAAGATATTCTTAAATAGTACCTATAAATTAGTAGTATGACTAATTCTCAGGCTGATCAGGAGTTCTTTATTATAGTATACTACCTAGCCTGGGATAGGATACTAAATACCATCATTAAGGCCCTTATTGATAGTATACCGGCACGTATAGCTGCTGTAATTAGTGTAAATGGGTGGCAAACCAAATACTAATAAGTAGGCTTTAATTTATAGTAATTTTCATAGTAATTCAGTAGAAATTAATAGAGTAATCAAGCGTTAAAGTTCTTAATGATTTCTTGGTATTACGGAGTGTATACAGACTTTTGTCATGTGACTGTAGGTATGATATTGACTTCCGTCCACGCGACGTGCGCATTCGCATAGGCGATTTGTATCTACGCGAATGATACTAATCGTATCGACCTTTAGTAAAATCAAATATTATTTATTAATTTTAGGATGATAACGTATCACTATAGCCTAATATAGCCTACCCACGTAATAGCTAATCTTATTATTTAGCGGCTTTAACTATTTACTAAACCTTAAGTACCGACGCTTACCTAATTAGTTACTAGATATCTAGGTCCTTACTTAGTACTTCGCGTACGAATTATAGAAAATTAGCTAGTATAGAAGTTAATATTATATTCCCGTTCTTTAATATCACCGTAATATACTATTTTAATACTAGAAAGCTTAGTATAACCTCTAATATCCTTAGTACTATACCTAATTTAAGCTACCGTCTAGCCTCTTAGCTATTCTTAGTTCTCTAATACCCTAATAGCTAGTAGCGGTATATATTTCTCCTATATTAGTAAATTAACCCTAGCTATATAGACTATACTATAACTTCTTATCTAACGAGGATAGTAAACTCTATATAGTCTATAATAAAATATCTAGTACCTCCTACTTAAACTAAAACTTAGGAAAGTAACTATAGTTTCCGGACGTAGATAATAAAGTATTAGCTTAAATACCTTACTATTAAATTAAAAGAAGCGTGCGGTCTTAGATTAACGTATAATAGGGGTTATAAAGTCCGGTTACTACTAAAAGTGCCTTCCTATAATAATATAAACTTTATATACTAAGGTACTATAAATTACTATCTCTAATTAATAAGATTATATATCGTTAATAAATTAATATACTATACGTATAAGACGCACCGCCCGTCCGTTAATTAGAAAGATAATTACTAAATATAATATATAAAGTATATAATATTATACGCGGTATACGTCCTCTTCCTTATTATAGGAGCTAAAGCGCTTATTATAGCTTAGTAGTTATTAATCTTATTTATATTAACCGTAGATAAGACGCTAATAAAGCTACGCCCCTTTAAGTTCTATACGGTCTAGGAATTTAACTCTTCCGGGGTTATAATTCTAGTTATTAGGTTATCCGTATACCCGTTTACTACTATAACTATAACTAGTATAACCCTTATATAGTCCTTAGGTTAGGCGTAGTCCTTAAGTTAGTCCTTATAAAGTCCCAGCGCGCTTAACCGTAGAAGGGAGATAATAGTTAGTAGAATTATCTACTCTACTACTATTATCTATATTATTATAAGCGTATTATATTTAACTAAGAGCTGGAGTGACGTAATTAACGCGACTCACGTAAGTAATACGTAAAGATTAGAATAACTATTAGCTACTTATAGTAAAAGATAGCACCCGATACTAGGGTTATCGTAGCTAATAGCGATAATCTAACGTATCTTTTAACGCCTCTAGTAAGTTATCTCCTCGTATTCCTAACCCGCACTCGGAAGATTAACGTTATAGCTTATAGAACGCCGAGATCTTACGGTACTATACCGTTATTTAAAGACGCTTAATTGAAGCTTTACGAACTACCTCTACTATTTAGTAATACTCTCTTTTCCATTATTGTTCAGAGAGGGGGGGAAAACTATATAGGTAATTCTTATTATAATTTATAGATACTCTAATATTATTCGTAGTCTAGAGTTTTAGGGTCTAAGTCTATTTCGCGATTCAGGGAGTATTAAAACTTTTATAACTTATCTACCGCGTTTTCCGAACTTAACGCGGCTTTAGTTTAAATATATAGGATATTTAAACTTTAATAGATCATTCCTATAAAAGATATTACTCAAAGGGCATCTTTTATCTATAGTAGTATCTATAGAAATATTCCACGATTGGGCGCTTCTAGTATTAAATTTAAAGTATCTTATACTTACGCTCACCTTGGACGCCGAGGTATCAAAAGAGTACTATATAATTAAACCCAAGCTCTTCACCTATCTTCCTAGTCTCGAAGAGCTGGAAATCGAGAATAGATTATTTCCTAAATATTTAAATACTATTAGCTTCCTATAGCTGAAGCATATGCGACTCTATAGGCCATAATCTATTAGGTTTATTATCTATGTTTATAGCGTATTAGAGAGCCTGTATCTAGAAGAATATAAAGTAGAGGACGCGTCTAAAATTTTAGCTTATTTAAGATAGTTAGAGTCTATTAAGCTTTAACTAAACGAGCTATATTTTATATCTAATACTCTAGTAAATACGATTCTTCCTATAGCCCCAAATATACGAGATTCGTGGCTAGAGGGATCAAGGCGCTTAAGTTTAATTACTAGTTAGTTATTATAAGTTACACTTAAAATATAGTGTCGTCTTACAGGAAGCTTAACGAGTCTATAAATATTAAGTATAGACTATCCCTTTATATTAGAGCGCCTTAGCTATATTAAAAGATACGTAAAGGTATATATACATATCTGGAATAAAACTATTAATTCCTAATTTATATATTAAAAAGCTTAAAGATCTCCTTTAACCGATTCTCTTAAGATTAAGACGTCTTACCTTATTAGAAGATAAGTCTAATACTAGTTATAAATATAGCTGAAATAGTGGAACTCACTTACGGACGATATTTAGTAGATTTATTTAACCTAGCTAAGTATATTATCGCCTAAGCCCGAGCTTCTAGGTCTCTAGAAGTCTAGCTAGCTCTATAGGTATATAAGATTAGTATCTCTATTAATTATAGAGGGTTCCATCCAGAAAGGCTTATAATTAAGTAGATAAGAGAGCTTACCGTATCTAAGTAAACTAGCGAAGATTTTAACTAGATATTCTAAGAATATACTTTCTATATATTATACCGGTTCGTCCGTATCTAAGAAGTTTTCTAATAGTAAGCTTTTATTAAACGTAATAAGTAACGTCTATCTCTACGTACTAAGACACCCTCCGTAGTAAGATATTACCTCTTATTAAGGTATAGACAGCTATAATATAGTGATATATATTTCCCGCCCGAAGATTATATAACTCTAATATACGTTCCCTATAGTAGGATACCTTAAATATACCCTTCGGGTAGGGTAGCGAATTTATAGCGGTACCTATAACTAAATATAAGAAGACTTTTCTAAAATATCTTTAATAAGTTAATTCCTTTAGTAGGGTACCGGTGTATTAAGGCACGGAGTTAATACTGATTAGACAACTTATATATAGTATTCCTAGAGGTGCTTTCTAACGGAGGGTATTACGTTACATAAAAGGAAACGTATTAGTATATAAATAAATAAATCTATATCTAGATAGAGAGAAATTATAATATCCGTTTCTATAGGCTCACGCTGATATTACCCGGCTATTAATAGAGATACGGTTACTACTTCTAATTAGTAGGTCCTAGCAGGAATTCCTCTAGTTTATAAGGTATAGTACTGGCGGCCATAAAGCGCCGTTTAAATTATTAATAGTATAACTATATTTTAAGATCTCTAGACAGCTTTACTAATAAGTATAGAGTAAAGCTTAACGTAGTAGGCGCGATCTTATTAACTAATATCTAGAGTCTCTTAGCGACGAGACGACTAAATCTACCTTTACCGTCACTTAGACCGATCTTAAAGAGACATATATCTAGAATAAGATTATAGAGATAGCGAGAGGAGCTAGACCAGAAGTATAACAGTAGTATAATTATAGAACGTACTATAATAGGTATATTAAAGAGAACTAGGTAATAAGATAGATTCTTTACTACGCCTTTCGCTGTAAGAGCGGCAAATTAAGGTAATTAGAAGGATAAGAGACTTTATACGATATATATACGTATAAGACGGATAGGCAGGGCGCCTATTAGTATAAGCGAATAGAATATTAGGATCCTATAAAGAACGTCTAAGCTATAGTAACCTAACGCCTAACGCTTCCTCCTCTCGGAATAGTTTCGTACAGAGCCTATACGACGAAGATTTAACTTAGTATTATTAATCCTTCTAGGAGCTACTTAATAAATTTTCTACCTAATATTCTATATCTAAAGTATACTTAATATTCTCGATTAACGTTCGGATTTTCTATTTAACTAATCTACTAATTAAGTTAATAGACTAATCGCTCGCTATATTTAGTATATAAAAGCTACTAGCGCTCTCTAAATATCTTCTATTACGGTCTACTACTTTCTACTTTTATTATAATAAGAAGGTGAGGCTGCTTAATCTAACGCTTCTATTAGTAGTATAGTAAATCCTCGCTTACCTTAACGGCGGCTCTTTATCTTATATTCTTACGTAGCCTATTTCTCTACTCTTTTTACCCTTACTACCTTATAATTACTAAAGCTTATAACTTTTACCCTACTAAGAATCTTCAACTTAGTTACACGTCTAATACTCCCTTTACTATAAACCTAGTACAGGAATTTAATTTTATACTATAAAGTGCTTATCGTATAAAATATACTGGCGGCTTTAGTAACCTTCTATAAATATCTAATAAGGCTCTCCTTCCTTATACGGTCGAGTGCACAGGCGTCTCGCTATATAATAATATCTTATAATACTATCAAAACCTTAATAGACACTAAAGTTAGCGGTGTATACGGTACTACGTCTAAGATAAGAGTATTATCTCTCCTTTCTAATTTATCAAGATTAACTAACCCACTAGTAGGGCTCGGCAACGTGCTCAGAACCCTATCTAGGTTAAATAGGTATAATCCAGCCTTACGCTATCCTAAAGTAATATTTTTTACCGATAGCGCGACCTCCTGCGTAGGACTATATAAGGAAGTAAAGTATTATTTACTAATTATACTAATCGCTCCAGGCGGTTAATATTATCACGGTAAACTACCTTTAGTAGTATAAAGACGGCGACGTTATATAGCTAAAGTTTATAGGAGGTATAAGAAGGAAGATAGCAGAGAATAATATTATTAGTAAAGTAGTATTCTAGAATCTTGAGCGTCTTATATATACCGAAGCTATTATAAATTAGCGTTCGTGGTCTTAAACTAGATCTTTCTCTAGTTTACGGATCGAATACCCGCTTCAGCTACTTAATACTAATATAAGAGTTTATATAGCTAGACTCAGAATAAGTATAGTACTAACTAGGAGTGGGAAACTATTAGAAAAAGGCTAATATTAAGTAGATATTATGGAGAATTTCCATATTACTTAATAAGGTAGTTAATAAGCAATTACTTACCTAGATAGGTAGGTAGTAGGGTCACGTAACTCTAATTTCCACTACATCCTTTTACTACGTACCCCTACTAGTATACCTTTCCTTCTAGACAGTAGCTTTATTAGATAGAATACTATCACTACTTTCCTTTTTAGCTATTCATTTTAACAGAAACGCTATCTAATTACTCCTATAGGTAGTAGCTAGCTAGATAATCATAGGATTTAGAGCCCTACTATTAGCACTAATATACTCGATCGCAGTCACGGTCTCGCGCTTAATATACGCGCCTCTATAGTCGCGCGTGTCACTCTTACCTAATAAAACTTTTATAGATCCCGGTATAGACAGCACTCTAGTCTTATTAATATTATAGATATTTTTTATAAGAATATCTACCTTTTATATTACCTTTCTGACTACTTTAAACTAATTATATATCTTATTATAGGTGTTAATTTCGTGACGATTCTAGTCAAGCGCCTTAACCTATCTTACTTAAATATCTAGATACTATCTTACTAGCTTCTAAACCTAATTCTTACCCGGAGGCTTAGTCGGTCGGTCTTATAAAGATTAATTAAGGGTAGTACTAAATACTAAGGCGGGAATATACTTAATATATATAGGACGGCCGAGAGCGGATATCTATAATATAAATCTAATAAGGGCTTCTTCCTTAGCTAGCGTAAGGTACTACTATTTCTAGGCCTTAGCTTTAATAGAGGGGCGTCCGCGTAAACGGTAATATAATATAGAGTAGGAAACCCCGTGATAATCCGCTAAGGTACGGTAGGATCTAGAAACGCTAGCTAGAAGACCTTACGCTAGAGTAATACGTACTCTATCTATCCTTTATAATAGACGAATTATAATATTATTAACCTATATAATATAGAGGAGACTTATATTTATCCTTAGACTATAAAACATCCCTCGTAACTTCCAGGACATACGCTACGCCGTATACTAGATACTAAATTTAGAAAGAAGGGGATCGTTTTAGTATACTTTAACTTAGTAACTTAAACTTAATTTAATTACTTTTATATTAGATACTACGTAAACCGTATAAGCGTTCGCTCGCTTATTAGTTAGCTAGTCGCGGTACGGCTTATCTAATTCCTATATAAAGTAGATATTTATTTATATATTCTTACTAATCGCTAAAAACGGTCCGTTCCAAAATTACCTTAGTAGGACTAATTATTAAGTATAAAGTATAATATTCCTCTAGCCTTCCCCCCTAAACTCCCCGAAAATTTACTAAAGCTTAGCTCAGCCCTCTAAATATTTAGTTATATACTACGTAGTCTATTAGGGTTTAGTAAGACTATCGTGATATATATTAGCTAATAAGAGTAAATTTAATCTTTAGGGACGGCCTCTGATTCGTATAGCCGGCTACTAGTCCTATCTCCTAGTAATATATCTAGATCCGCTGCGGCGCCAGCCACGTAAATAAAGCCTAATAATATTAATAGTAAGACTGCTTTTTATTTAAAAGGACGAAAAGTAGCCGTTTAGTTATCTAATAAATAGAATAATAGCTTCTATAGCGTAGGTGTGCTACCTTTACGCGTAGAACGTTAACCGTGTACTAGTGGAAGGTTACTAGAGGGCGTTATATCCTTCTTAATCTCTTAATCTTAAATATTCTCTATAAAGAAAGTAATACGCCTAGATCAACTTCTAGTAATAATAACTCCATTATACGCTTAACATATCCCGTAAAACTCAAGAGGGATCTAAATAAGTCGCGCCTTATTATAGAAAAGCTACTCGCCCGTTCTATCGAGTGTAAGTATCCGCTCCTACTTATAATCAAGTATAGACGTAGTAAGACCGATAGCCCCGGCAATTAACTTATATAAAACTATAATATTAGTAATTTATATAAGATACTCCTAGAAATGTTAAGGAGCTCTTAGCTATTTTATTCTTAAGTGAAAAGATGGTTAAGATTCAGTAGAGTAGTATACGAAGTTAAGACTTAGGGAATAACAAATTTATAACGCTTATACGTAATATACGCTTAGATAGATTTTCGGTAGATATAGATATATATCCTTAATAGACGTTACTATTACGTTTTATTCTATTTATAATAAGTAATCATAACCCTGCTCTGATATTCTAAGAAAGGAGGTTTATAATTTATAGATTTTAAAATAATACTTCTAAGTAGGAAAGAGTAGCGTAATATGATCCCTAAGTAATATTTATCTAATCTAAACTTATAACCCGCTATAACTATAATAATTTACCTTTCTATTATCGACAGCTCCTTATGGAACCTAAAATGATTACGCTCTTACAGCATCGTATAGGCTATAAGAATAATATCGCTTCAGTAACTATCATCAAAACCCCACATCTATGAGAAGAGATATAGAGGGTCAGCTTTTTTAGGAAAGTTGATATTAGAGGCGGAGCCTACTTTAAATACTATTCCTATAATCGCTATCCTCGCTATACTTAATATAAAAATACTTAGTAATTCTAAACGACGATTAGGTCTTATAAATTAGATCTACCTTTCTTAGATATTATAGTTAAACTAGGAGAAACTCTTTACTGATTACGATTTATAGGACTTATTAGAACCGGTATACGAAGGAACGTCGGAAGAAGCTACTATGATTATTTTTTTAGCGTAAGCTAAACGGGTACTTAGAGAGTTCTAGATAGATTTAAATTAGTAGGAAAAGTTAGTCTATAAATAATTCTTAGTAATACCTCCGCTAGTAAAAACTATAATAAAAAATTTCTTATATACGTAAAATAGTAAGTTCTCTACTAAGGATATAATTAATTAGTATACTAAGAAGTCTTAGTAACGCTATCATCCGGGTTAATATATATACGTATAAATATAATTTCTCTAATAAAGTAGTAATCGCGGACTATAAGAATATCCTAGCGTATATCCTTTATATCTCCGTTATCAATCACCGAGGTGTAACTATAGATAGGCTTATCTACCTCACTTTAGAGTTCGCCGGTGACGGAGCTATTAGAATAGATAGTAGGTTTAAAAGGTACCTAGAGATACTAATACGGACTTAGAAAGCGCTATATAGTATTAATCTACTACTAGTCCTAGGTAGATAATAGGTCATTAACTATTTAACTACTCTGGTAGTTAGAGCGGCTGAAGCGGCGATAGCTTAGATACTAAGTAAATATCGGTAGAATTATATACTAAGGTTAGACTAATAGCTAGGAAAGCTCTAGGTATGTTTAATAGTATTCGTAGTTAAGAATATAACTAAATGACTAATCTACCTACTATGCTATACTGAGGCTATTTATACTATAGTAGAGGTATAGTAGAACGCGCACTTAGATATCCAGAATAGTATTTAGTTAGGTAACGTAGCTCTTATTAAAACGCGGAAAGTATTAACGAGAAGCTATAGAATAAAGCCACAGCGGAAGTATCTAAGCTTTAAAATAGGAGTATAAAGTGCTACGTAGGGCGTCCCGGTACGAAGGAAGGGAACGTTAATTACTAGCGGACTTAGTAGAGACCTAGACGACCCTAAAGGCTAATTATAAGGTTAAAAGTATATTAATAGCGTTAGATATACTGATTATTAGCTTCTTAGTCTACTTATTTAGCGTAGTTCGGACCTAAATAATATAACGTATCCTTAGATAAACTAAAGACCGCCTTCACCTTATTATAACGTAGAATATTAATTACTAAGATCTCCGTATCTTAGAAAACCTTCACGTCCGGCGCCTTAGATATAAAATATAGTCGTTTCTCTCCGGAACTATACTGTAGGTTAAAGCCCTAGGTTATTATAAGATTAAGTTTTAAAAATTATAATAGAATATACGCTGTAATTTAAAAGCCTGGAGAATATAGATAGCGGATTCCCTCTTAAGACTATCATTATCGGCGCTGGCCCTGTAGGTTTACTTACTGTACTATATACTGCGAAAAGAGGCCACGTTGTAGAGGTATACGAGCTATAATCTAGTATAAGAGATTCTATATCTTTATAAATTCAAAGGTATTGGCTGACAGCCCTAATATAGATTTAAGATTATAATCTATAACTCCCCAGAACTTGATAAATTCTATAAACTTTACGTTATCCGAAAGAGGAATTAACTTAATCTAACGGGTAAATATACTAAATCTACTAGAAGATATTTTAAAAGATACTCTTCCTATAAGAGGAAGAATGGTTCACGCCACTAAATAAGGAAGATAAGTTAAATATATTTAAGACTATAATCCTTTTAGTTAAGTGAGGCTTTCTCTCTACTTTACGTTATTTATTACTAATTCCGAATTCTTCTAGGCTATTATAGCTGCAGATCGTAGGCTTCTAAATAAAAAGCTACTTAATTAGCTTGAGAGTCTACTAAATATTAAATTATGTTTTCGTCACAAGCTTATAGGAGCAGACTTCAAAAGAAAACTCATATAGATTAAGAAAAGTTAACGAGACTAAGAAAATCTTTCTATTAGTCTATCGCGTCTAAGCGAGATCAAAATAGGCTTTAACTTTTTAATAGAAGTAGATAGCGCTTATTCGGCAACCTAATTTCATATAATAAAATTTATCCCTATATTATACGCGTAGGAGTATATTAATACGCTCTGGTATGAATTCTAGATTAACGTAATTCTAAAACCGGTAGATTTAAGTATACTAAATCAGTACTACCTATCGTCTTATCATCTTTATATTTAGCTAGATGACGAACGAATATTTATCGTAGTTCTGAATACTAACGGCTTATTTACTTATATATTATTTATACCTCGTCACGACTTTACCTGGCTAGACTTAAGACTATAGGAGGTCTTAAATTTCTTTAAAACTCAGTTTCCGGGTATAGCTGATGAGTTAATCTCCTTAAGAGTACTTAAAGAGTAGTATATTAGTAATTATTATTTATTATTAATCTCGATTAAGTATTCACCTTACTACTTCCGTAACTATACGGTTATAATCAGGGATACTACTTACGTAATAGCTCCGTTTTATAGCTAAGGAATAAATATAG
This sequence comes from Dicorynia guianensis, assembly GCA_037013595.1. NCBI lineage: Eukaryota > Viridiplantae > Streptophyta > Magnoliopsida > Fabales > Fabaceae > Dicorynia > Dicorynia guianensis. Next base: position 196,746 of record JASUAB010000017.1, read on the forward strand.
GTATAGAGGATATTAGGGTGCTATTTAAAACCCTAGATTAAAAGGCCGCGTAACTTAAATAACCCGCTTAGAATAAAAATAAATAAACTTAAAACTAGATTTTAGAAGAGGCTTTAGCAGACTATACTAAGTTCCGTATCTAGAACGTACACGTGATAGTTAACTTAATAATAGGTAATTACCTTAAAATAAGACGTAGTATAAAGTCTCGGGTCTACCTAGCTCGGAAAGTAATTAAAGAGCGTCTATAAATATCTTTACTAAGTTCCTAGTTTATGACGTAGTACTCGTAAATTAGCTTCAGTAATAAACGCTACTCTATTATTTAACGGAATATTAACTAATAGAGTTAGATTTTACTATCGGGACTCGGGTTTTTTACGGCGGCTATATTAGTACTAGCTTTCTAGAGCCTAAGATAATAGGTAACTATCGCCTAGTGATGGCGTCTTTGAAAGCACGACGGTATTATTATAGGCTTATTAAATTAGAAGTAATTCACTAATATAGTTTTTATATATCTTCTTTACTATACTAACTATAGATTAAGTAGCCCACGACCGAGGGTAGTCTTAGTAGTATTATTAGTTAAACTTCCGAACAGTCCTATATATTAAAGTAAAATAATACCTTTATATTTTATATTAATATTCTTTTTAAGTTTTAAGTAGATTTAGCGAGAGTAGATAGCTCTAGACTAGTGTGAGTCCCGCCGTGCTAGAAAGCCTTAAACGCGAATCCTTAGATTCTTAAAGTAGCTCGTTAGTCCCTTATATATTTAAAGCGTCTAAATCCTAATCTTAATATAGAATAAGAGATTTAACTTCTATACGCGTCAAGTTACTACGCTTAGAATTATATTATCGTCTAACTCTTATTCGAAATTCGTACGTATTAAGGACTAGAATAGTCAGGTACGGTACTAAGTAATATAAGTAATGAGACCCTGCCTTTACTAGGTTCCGAGAGTCTAAAAGATAAAAGCTATCCTGTAGACTATAGCTAAGTAGATTCCCGAAAGAGATCATTAAAATCTACTATAAGAAGATATAGAAATAGCGACTGAGGCGCGGTAGTATACTATTATAGTTCTATCTCCTTCGGCTCCGTCTCCGCCGCTACCTTTTATAGCCCGAGCGCCTCTATTTTACTTATAAAAAATTCTCCCTACCTAACCTATACCGCGCTTTTTCCTACCCTAATAATAAAAACCCCTCTACCTCTTAAGTAAAAGAAAGCTTCCTTATCTTCTTCTTCTTTCTACGTAGTTAATATTAAGAGGATCGCCCGCCTACCTAACCTTTAATCTCTTAATCTCTATCCTCTTAAATCTTTTATATATTAGTCCTTTCCCTCCTTCCTTTAACCGTCGACGGTATTCGACGGGGTAAGATCTAAGGACGGGAGAATTATCTTAATTAGGATAAATAATAAGAGTAATATACTACCGTTCTCTCGACTAACGTCCCTCCCTACGTCGCGGGATACCCTATATAACGCCCTATAACTTCCGTTTCAGCTTCGGATAGCGCGGCTATGGCGTAGTAATAAGACAGGCTCGTCTAGCCTTTCCGTAGATAAATGACTAAGCTACGTAATCGTAAGTATATTTAACTTATAATATAGAATACTTCACTATACCCCGTATCGTGTTATCGACAGCTTCTTACTTATAGTATATAGATACTTTTTAAATAGCCCGTATAACTTATAGCTCGAAATAAATTAAGCTCTAATTATACTAATTTATTTCCTTTCTTAATAATAAGTTGGAATCAATTCCGATTAATCTATTATAGTAGTAACTATATTAGTAAGCCTAACGTCCCTCCCTATATGGCGGGATACCCTACGTAACGCCCTATAACCCCGTTTTAGCTTCGGATAGTAAGACTATAGCGTAGTAATAAGATAGCCTCGTCTAGCCTTTCCGTATATTTATAGATTAGCCGCCTATCTAATAGCTATTTATATATAGCGTCTATCCTTATAAAGTAATTTAGCCCTTAGCTAACTTAGCGGAATAGTATTATTCTAAGTTATCCTATATATAATACCTAAGGGTATATAAAAATTACATACTCTAATTCGTAACTAGTCTCTCTTACTAGCGTTTATATATCTACTAGCTTCTTACTTATTACTTATAAATTAAAATTAATAACCTTACTTTAGCCTTACGTTCTTTATAATAACTTCTCTAATAATAAGTTTTTATAATACTATACCCGTAAATCCTATAAGGCTATATAATAGTTAATATATTAGACCCTGACGACTTTACTATTAGTTAGATTTATACTATACTAACTAAATTCCTAGCAGCGTAAGTCTTTCTTAACGAGGAGTATCCTTAGCTAAGAGCTATTAGTAAGTAGAATTATAATTAATACTAGCTAGGATAAATTAGACTATATTAAATTACGATAGCTATATTACTAAAAGGTAAATATAGGATATTAAACCGCGACTAGTATCGCTCGCGATATACTATATACCTTCTATAATCTTTAGTTTATATTATTAGTTAGAATAGGAGGAGGAGCTCCGATATTAGAAAGAGATATTAAACTAAAAGATATTATTATTAGTACGCCGGTTAATAGTAAAGGCGGGGATCTAGTAATATAACTATAAAAAAGTAGAATAGGAGCGGGGGTTTTATCTAATAGGTTACTTAAATATACCTCCTCTAGCTCTTCGCACCGCTATTAGTACCCTAGAAGTAAAATATAAACGTTACGGGTATTAGATATAGTAGAATATTAAAGTAGTCTTTTATAGTAAACCTTAATTAATTAAAAAATACTAGAAGCCTACTTAATATACTAACCGCCTCTATTAACCTTTATTTATCTATCCTCGTAGTACTAATAGTCCTTATCCTAAGGTCTATAGCGGCGATCTAAAAGATCTTATATTACGTAGAGACCATATACTAGACGGTAATAACCCTACTATCTATTATAGTTTAATTATATTAGCTAATACTTTAATAAAGGATACTTAGCTACGTAATTCTTTTACGTAAAAGAATAGAGTATTATATTTTAAGATAGAGGCCGCTAGCTTAGTAAATTACTTTCCCTACTTAATTATTCGCGGTATTTACGACTACTTAGACTCGTATAAGAATAAGATATAGTAGAGCTACACTATAATAACGGTAGTAGTTTTACGTAAAGGAACTACTTCTCTTAATTATATCTAAATAAATATAGCCTACGCTTTTAAACGCGGTTACGGGACTAGACGCTATATACTAGACTCTTAAAAGTAATCTAGGCGCTTCTTGAGATACAGCCTAATCACGTTAATAGTAGGTACTAGACCAGTTAGATTACGTTAATAAGGCTACTTATAACGCTTTTATCAAGGGTACTAAGTCCACGGTAATTATATCAGAAAGGAACTCACGTCAATCTCCTTAGTACTATTTAGTCTTAGGCTAAGAGCACCACAGAGCCTATTTCTTAGCTACGAGGGATAGTAGGAACTAGAAAAATAATAATTATAAAGACGGTAGCGTAAGAGCTTACTACTTCTAACTTAGTTATAAGTTTTTTTTTTCCGGCGTAATTTTAAGCCGCTTATATTAGTATAAAAACTTCTCTTAATAATTATATACTAGCTAGCGTATTAAGATAATAAATACTATAAAGCGCTTTAGAATATTTTAGAGCGAGAGCGATCGCTCGGGAAATCTATAAGTAAATTTTATAAGTAGTATTAAAAGCTTATTATTAACCCTCTAGAAGTAGGATACCGGAATAAGTTAATTAGGATATAGAATACTTGATTCTTTATAGGCTTTAGGAAATTAGAGATAGGCGAAATTAACCTTAATAGTAGTTATCTATAGACCAGGTACGTCATATTATTACGTAAGTAAACCAGCTATTTATCTTCCTTAAAATAGTATATCGATTTATTAATATAGACCCGCGTAAGGGAGGACCCTTATATTCACCTTTAGAACCTTTATAGCGTAACTATATCTAGCTTAACTGCCTTCTCTCCTTTAGATTAGATATATAGATACTCACTAGTTACTATATTAAGGGGCGTTTCTACGGAACGGTTTGATGAGATAGCTAGGCTTTAGCGTTCGGTTATTAGCCACTTTATCCTACTCTTTGATAAAGTTTCTCTTATCAAACTTAATAACTTAATTCGGGTAAACCGGGGCGTCGATATAGCTAAAATTTAGAGATATAATAGCGCCTTTATTATTAGTCCTAAAAATCCTAACTTTATCAGAGTATCCCGTAATAATTCTATATTAATTATTTCGAGACTTTCTCGTCGAGGAATCCTAAAGTAGTAGGGAGAGAGTTTCCTTAGTAGATATTACTATTAGAGACTTATTACTTCCTTTTACTTAACTACCTTATAATCATAAGTAAGTACCTTAAAAGAAAATATATTAGACCTCCCTTCTAAGGGCGTCAAGATAGCGGAGATCTCATCTACGGCCGTTTTCTTAAGCTATACCTTTAGGGCTGCGATACGCCTATTAGTTTTAGATCCTCTACGTTTAGAGCGCAGCCCTTATAGCCTAAAGATTAGTAATTAATTTAACGCTTTATACTATAGTATCTATTATACTAGATTAAGGCTATAAGCCTTCTTACGGAAACCGTAGAGGTTATACGGTAGCTTAACCGTCTTTAAACGAAAAGTAAGGAATATACTCTTACTCTTAATAATTCTATAAGTAAATCCTCCGATATAAATAGTAATAAAATAGAGGAACTAGCGTTACTATAGCTTATAAGTTTCTTAGGATATATATAGTATTTTATATTATTATTTTAAGCTATTATCGAGCGGGCTCCGCTTTAAGTCTATATAGGGACGTTAAGGTTTACTCCTACTAATAGTAGTATCCGCTCGACCTTTCTTTTAGAACTAATATATAAGCTAGCTATAGTAACTAAACTATTTATAGATTAGGATAGCTGTCGGTAAACGCTAGAAGGCTATACTAAGGAGGTAATAAGCGTAGTATTCTCGCGTAACGAGTCTCTAATAGTATTAGTATCTTCTGATTCGACCGTGCGACTATAGGATATAAAGATAGGAGAAGCGCGTAATACGCTTAAAGGCTATACTAATTAGGTAAGAAGCGTAGTATTCTCGTATAATAGATCACTAATAATATTAGTATCAGAAGATTCAACCGTACGAAAGCTACACCTCCAGGGTAAATAGCGTAGTATTCTCATATAACGGATCACTGATAGTATCGGTATTAGATAATAAGACCGTATAACTATAGAACGTAAAGTTAGCGCGCTAGACGCTATAAGGCTATACCTAAGAGGTAAATAGCGTAGTATTCTTATACGACGGATTACTAGTAGTATCAGTATCTTCTAATTTAACTATATAACTGTGGGACGTTAAGACGGAAGAAGTACGTAATATACTTAAAGGCTATACTAATATAGTAAGGACTATAGTATTCTCGTATGACGGATTAATAGTAGTATTAGTATCTCTTAATTTGATTATACGACTATAGGACGCTAATATAGGAGAAGAGATTCTACGTAAAAACTTATTAACCTATAATCCTTAAGTCCGTTTTGATAAGAATAGATAGCACGTTTATATTAATAGTAAATGATTTAGTCTATCCTATAAGTAAATCACTCGTGACGCGGGTAGTAGTATATATTAGCGTATTAAGTCACGGAGCGAGGTATATAGTCAGGGATCTAAGTAATAAGTAGCTCCTCTATAAAGATATACGGCGTATCTAGATTCTAAGGGAATTTTATAGTATAATCTTTTAGATATACGACAGAGTTCTTATTATTAGGAGTCTATCCGGACGTAATTACTTTCTTCTTTAAGGTATAATAGGCCTAAAAATATATATTTTAGGGTCTATTCTACGTTATATTATAATATTTTATTAACTAAAGACATAAGATGGAATCATTTATTAAAAGGAAATTTTATTTAGAACTCTATAGGGGCTACTTATAATATATCCACGTGACGTAATCGAGAAGGGGTCCCCTAATTAGATATAAAGTATAGCGAAGTTCTAGCTTATAGTCACGTACTTAATTTACTAGTATACGGAAAGACTAAACGAGGCTATCTCTTATAGCGCTATAGCCTTACTATCCGAAGCTGGAATAGAGGTTATAGGGCGCTATATAAGGCGTCCTACTACGTAGGAAGGGACGTTAGAAATCCGCCGTTATTAAACGAATATAAAGAATCTAGTATACTACCGACTCCCGCGAGGAAGATTAAGGCCCCTTAATACGTCCGTAGCGTCATAAGTCGATCCGCTTATATTACTACCTATTATAGTAGATAAAACTCTAATCGAGTACTAGGTAAGAACTAAGAGCTAGCTAAATAGAATAAGTTAAAAGTTAAATAGTAGTTCTTAGAAGCGTCGGCGATCAAATACGCTAAGTTATTTAAGTAAAGTACTAGAGTAAAAGTTCCCGAGTCCTATAAATAAACCTATATAAAAATATAATAGGCGCGTCATTTAAATAATCCTTTTACGGGTTCCTTACGAGGCTAGCGAAGAGGGAAAGCCTACGTAAATTACTACCTAACTTACGGAATACAGCTTTTAGGTCTACGGCGAGCTCCGCGGCGCTAAGAGAAAACTAAATATATTATAAATCTTTCGCATAATTAAGAAAGAGGATAACTAAAGATATAACAACGTAAATCTTACCGTATTTATACGTCATAGTACGTCTAGAAATCTTTATTTATTCTCAAACAAGATTCTAGATAGTATATTAATAGGTAATTAATTGACTTTTAAAGCTCATAACCGTTATTACGTGTTTTACGTAAACCTAGTTTTTACTATATCTTAATCGACAAGTAATAGTTTTCGGATACCTTGGTAGCGTTACTAGGTCTAATTTTGATAAGATAGCCTTTTAGAATAATATTACTTAGATAGTAAGCTTTGAGATACGTAGGAAGTACGATTTAGGAGGATACTAAGTCTATCGTAATAAGGAGAATTAGGTTATATGATAGACCCTACGTTAAGCCTTTTATTATAGAGGTAGTAGATCCAAGAAACTACGAATACGTAAGACTTTAAGTAGATCAGAGCGATAAGGGGTTAATATATAGAACGTAACTATCTACGTATAGCGGTAATATTAGGATCGTATAAGAGAATAAGAAGTAAGATCTTAGATACTCTCTTATAAACTATATAATTTATAATATAAATAATTATCTAACTAAGTTAATATACTTTTTTTATAATTCGCTTAAGTGCTACCATATATCATAGATTTATAGTAATTAAAATGATTTTATATTACTATCCTAGTTCTTAAAATTCTAATCTTAAGTCGTAAAATCGGATTTCCGCTTTAGGCTAGTTAGTAGATATTATTTTTTTTACCGTTATTTCTAAGTCCGGACTGACCGAGAAAAGGTACTTATAGCTACTACTTAATTTACTTAAATTAATATATTAGTTAGTCGCGCTAAATATCTAATACTAGTTAAAAATTCTACGTTCTTTCTCAACGCAAACTTTAATCTAATAGAAGATATATTATACTTACGCTAACTTACCGCCTAGGTACTTATAGCTATTCCGTCTAAGCTCTTAAGTATCTTAGAGAGTATCTATAAAGGATGTCATTCCTTAGTAATTTCTATGTCTTTACGAATTATAGCTAAGTATTCAGCTCCGCTTATAACCCTGAGTTAGTAACTACTCTCTATAAGGGTTTCCTAAAATTCACCTAGAGTTATCCCTCCTTAGACTTACGTTAGAGTAGCGGGCGAGTAGTCTAACGCTATATTAATAATTACCTTCGCGGTTAAGGACGTATCTAAGATTAGAATCTACTTATCGGAATTATCAGTATTATATATTCCTACCTAAATATAGGCTACTATAAGCCTCTATATCTAGTTATCGGTATTAGTAATACCTTCTATTAGCGTACTAATAACAAGCCTAGGGCTTATGACTGTAAATCGGCTTTAACTAGCTAAGCTACGGCCTATAGCCCGTCTAATAAGACTTTTAACTACGAACTTTATCTGTATATAGCTATTAGAATTAATAGTTAGGTCTTTAATAATTTCTACCTCATTCTTATCCCTTGGATCTTGGTGGCGAGCGGTAGATACGTAGATAAGCTTTATTTTTGGTAATAAAGTAATATAGTATAGTATATCCGCTGTTAAGCGGATATTTACTACTTCTATTATCTTATAGTTCTTTAGAAAATATATAGAAGCGCTATTATAGATAATCAGGTCGAACGTCTTACTATTTTAGAGAAGGTTCTAATTTAATATATTAAAACCTAAGCGTAGTATAGATAAATTACCTTACTAAATTTCTAGAGCCTGCTCAGAGAAGCTTATCTATTATTACGCCTTAATCGCTATATTAATTAATTACTCTCTTGAATTATGTACTAACTCGCCTTAGATTAAGATAACTACGAGACTAACTTAACTGTTTTTAAGAAGCTGGCGTAGGATTTATATACTAATAAACCTATTAGCTCCCGTTAAAAGTATAGTAAGTAATCTTTTAGGATCGGTCTTATAGCTCTTAGCCTTAGAGGCTCTATATTCCGCTTTAGCCTATTCCCTTAATATCTATTCGTTATACCTGGTAATTTCGGCTATTAGATTAACTAAGCTTAATATATAAATCTGTCCGCCCTTAATAGAATTAGATAAAGACTTAAGTAAGTACTTAGTATTTATTATAGAATAAAGAAATATATCTACTATTAAGCTTATAAGGTCTCGCAGCCTCGGTATCTTAAATATATTAGTAATAATTAGTAAGAACCCTCTCTCCCTCGCTGCTATAACTAGTTATATAGTACTAATAGAGTCACCCCTGATTTATAGAAAGCTATTATCCGCGCTGATACTCTCCGGGCTAATACTAAGTACTAATATATAGAACTCTTATAGCTAACGCTCTACGTTAGTAGACGCTACTATCTGCTTACGCTGACTAGGGCCTAGAGTAACTATCTATTCTAAGGTAAGTAACTCGCTAGTATAATAAAGCTTACGCCGGTTGGTCTTACTAGTAACTATAATAAAGATTTTATTAATAGAGAGGTAGACGCCGGAGACTATATACGTAGATAGCTACTAGGTAAGCTTATTATTTAGCCCGGTCGTTAGCTCTTAAATATATATATAACGGCCCTCTTTAGAATTACCCTCTCTCTTAGTTATATAGACGAAGACGGCTAGGAGCGGGTTATTACTACTCTAAAGTATTACTACCTCTATAATAATCTAGATGTCCGCTTTTACGGGTAAACTACGTTATATATAATATTTAACCTCGCCTAGCTTAACCTACTAACCCCGTATTTTTACCTAACTATTCTTATAGCTTATAAATATAAGACTCCTATCTTCGTTATACTATACCTAGATTATCTATTTTATAGAGGCGGCCTCGCCGGCCTAGATAACTAGGACCGCCGCGTAGTAGCTAAGGTAAATCTTTAATAAATACCTCGGACGTCTTAATAAGATTATTCAGGTAGTTAGCGCTAACTAGCGGCCCCTTAAGCTATACCTTACTGATACCTCCTATAGGAGTAAGCTTAGTAGCGTTAAATATATTAACTACCTAAGTAATAGTGCCTTTGCTACGACCGATAGTCGGGGCTTCTAGTAAACCGGGCTCTACTTAAGTAAATATACTGATAATAGTATATTCCGCTAGACCGTATGTATTTATAATCTAAGCGACCTCTTAGTAATAATTTAGGTTAGTAGGGAAAAGGGGGCTCTCCTTCTAATACTAAGAAGTTAAGACTAGGAATTTCCGAAAGGATTAACGGCTAAGCAGCTATTAGAGTTAGAATAGTAAATATAATTCTAAGGTCTCGTATTACTTTCTATAGATATTAAACTTAATTATAGTCAGATACTATATATAAGCAAGCACCTACTAAGAATATATAGAGAGTATTAAACTATACGCTATTAAAAGCGTACGAGACGAAGTTAAAGACCCTAGTCTACCGTGTAAAGCCTAGAGCGTACTACTAGTAAATAATAGCGCTAGCGAAATTCGAGTAAGTAATAATAGCGCCCTTAGAAAGACTAGTACTACTAGATATAAATATAACGTAGAGCTTATCTAAAGAAGATACCGT
>JASUAB010000017.1:209249-292723 GCA_037013595.1 Dicorynia guianensis
TTACTTAAGCTAGTATACTAGCGTAATTAAATATATATTAAACGTATCTAAATTACTAGTACCGCTTTACTAACCCTTATAGTCATACGCTTAGAATAGCGCGCTATCCTTAAATTCTTACTCCGCCGGTTATATAACTAGTAATATCTAGAACTAGTAGGCCTAATTAGCCTCTTTACTAATATACTGGATATTTTATAGACTAAGCTACTTAAATAGTATTATTTTAATAATCTAGCCTTAGGCTCGCTCTAATAGCTACTCTATAGTTATATTTTTTTATAGCCTTATACGGGCCGGTACCGTTATAATCGTTAGACTAGCTATACTTTCTATCTACGGGACGGCCGCTTATTAACCCGTTACTATAATATTAAATATAATATTATATAATCTAGTATATACTACTAGTAGGATTACCTATACCACCCGTACGGCTATTAATATAATAAAATCTCCGCCTCTCTAGTTTATTCTATATACCTTAAATACTAATACTATATCCGCTCGGGGCTGATAAGATAGTAATAGTAAAACTAGATATTACTACGCTTCTAAGTTAGCGAGGTATAACGCCTAGAACTTAGTAGCTAAGCCGTTATTTAACTCTACTATATACTTTATGAACGGTAGGAATGAAGCTAGAGTAGACCGTAACTCACCTAAATAGATACCCCTCTACCGTATCTAGTATCAGCCGTATAGACTATCCGTTATATAGAGTATAATATACGGTCTATATAAAGTATACCCTATAGGCTGCTTCTTTACTAATTAGCGCTTATCTAGTTAACGGCGTACTAAAGCTTATATTATATTACTTATTTTATACCGCGAAGGCTTTCAGGTCATTATTAAATATCTAGGTAGCTTATAAATCCAGTACGACCTATACGAGCCCCTACTAGGGTAAGTTAATAATACGTATTTATAGGATCGATATTATTATAATAGCCTTTTCCCTATACTATCCTAAAACGCTTAATATTAATAGTTAGTTATAGCTCTAGTATATAGCGGCCTATATAGTCGCCGGCGCGCCTTATAGTTATCATAAGTAGGCCTTTCTATAACTATATATAAGGTATTACGTCCTAGACCTAGTCTATTAGTACGCTATACTAATATACCGCCTTTATACGCGCGGTTTACTTATTAATACTATTATTTAGTAGTAAGAACGGTGCGACCGGCTTTTCTATTATACTAATTATTATTTAGATTAAGTTTATAAGGTCTCGCAGCCTTAGTATCCTAAATATATTAGTAATAGTTAGTAAGAACCCTCTCTCCCTCGCTACTATAACTAGTTATATAGTATTAATAGAGTTACCCCTAATTTATAGGAAGTTATTATCCGCGCTAATACTCTCTAGGCTAATACTAAGTACTAATATATAGAGCTCTTATAGCTAACGCTCTATATTAGTAAACGCTACTATCCGCTTACGCTAACTAGGGCCTAGAGTAACTATCTATTCTAAAATAAGTAACTTACTAGTATAGTAAAGCTTACGCTAGTTAGTCTTACTAGTAGCCGTAATAGAAATCTTATTAATAGAGAGGTAGACGCCGGGGGACTATATATATAAATAGTTACTAGATAAGCTTATTATTTAGCCTAGTTATTAGCTCTTAAATATATACGCGACGGCTCTCTTCGGAATTACCCTTTCTTTTAGCTACGTAGATAAAGACGGCTAAAAGTAGGTTATTACTACCCTAAGGCGTTACTACCTTTATAATAATCTAGATATCCGCTTCTACGGGTAGACTACGCCGTATATAATACTTAACCTTACCTAGCTTAACTTATTAACCTTATATTTTTACCTAACCGTCCTTATGGCCTATAAATATAAGACTCCTATCTTTATTATACTATACTAGATTACCTATTTTATAGAGGTGGCCTCGCCGGTCTAGATAGCTAGGACCGCTGTATAGTAGCTAGGGTAGATCTTTAATAAATACCTCGGACGTCTTAATAGGATTATTTAGATAGTTAGCGCTAACTAGCGGCCCCTTAAGCTATACCTTACTAATTACGCCTACTATCGCTGGCTAATTTACGTTATTTTAGTCTATTACCTAAGCGTATATACCTAGAGCGGTTTCTATACTCGGGTTAATAGCTTTCGTGCGATTCTTAAGCTCTATAGTAGTCATAGGGGTATACTCCGTAGGACCGTATATATTAATGATAACGGTTAAGGAGCTCTAGCCCGCGATATCTTTAGATCTTACGCTTTTTCTAATAAAGTTAACTACTCGTAAGCTTAGAATATTACTACGGTCTAAAAGTCGAGTAACTATTAGAGTAAGGTATACGTAGGTAACTACTAAATCTATTATCGCTCTTATTAGGTCATGATTACGGTTATAGTCGGATAGGATATAAAGAAGAGCGCCCGACGATAAGGAGTGTAATATATTTAACTATATAATATTAAAAGCGTATAAGATGAAGTTAAAGACCCTAGTCTACCGCGTAAAACCTAGAGCGTACTACTAGTAAATAATAGCGCTAGCGAAATTTAAGTAAGTAATAATAGCGTCCTTAGAAAGACTAGTACTACTAGATATAAATATAACGTAGAGCTTATCTAAAGAAGATACCGTAGGTAGCTTATAGGAGGTAGTTGAGGGTATTTCTAGCAGCTTCTAATAGTTTACTATAACTATAGGCTTACCTAGTAGTAACCGGCCGGCTATACTTATATTAATAGTAGATAAAAGAATTAGTATTAAATTAACTTATATTATAATTATTTATAGACGCTCCTTAGACTACGTTATATCTATAGTAACTGAAGTGCCGCCGGCTTTTATTACCTTTAGTATTATAACTAGAGTTTATATTAACTTCTTAAAGTATAGCGGTATAACTACCTTAGGGCCGACCCTAAGATTAACTAGATAGTATACTAGCCGCGTAAAGAGATAATCTAGTTCTACGTAAGTTAGTTTACTATCCTAGGCGTATACGGCCGAGGTATCTAGCTACCTAGAAGTTATCTAAGTAATAATATTATAAACGTAGGCTTCTATAGCCTCCGGTACTATAGTATTCTAATCCTATATATTATATAAGTTACTCTTATAGATAGTCTTAATATTAGCTAACTTAGCTTATCAGTACTACGTAGCGTAGATCTAGACTAGGATATACTTAAATTAGTTAGCTATCCTTTTAATCTACGTCTTTCTAATAATACTTAAGTTAAAACTAATCCGCGCCCTTATTCCTAATCTATCTTACTTAAGCTAGTACTCTAATACGATTACGTATATACTAGACGCGTCTAATTCACTAGTACTACTTTACTAACCCTCGTAGGCGGCCGCTCGGAACAGCGCGCCGTCTTTAACGCTCTACTTCTATTACCGTATAATTAGTAACGTCTAGAAATCTAGCCTATTCACGTTTTATCTAATTATATAATAGATTAGTCTAACTAGGGTTTATTAGAACGGTATACTAGCGAGCTTATATTCTTAAATATTTCGTAGTAGCCCTTCTACGGTATTATTTAGATCTACGTTAAGGTGAAGCGGTAATGTTATACAGCCTCTACCTTTTTTACTATAAAATTTTATATTATTTAAGTTATTATAGGTAACTAGTAGCGTACTCCAAGCTGCTTCCAGTAGTAAGGTAAGGGGAACTAGATTATTAACGTTAGATTATCTATAAAATTTAAAAGCGATAGTATCATTAAGATAAGGAAGCCTATTATTACTAGTAAGGTATTAAAGTTAGTTTAAGTCTAATCCTCTAAAAAGCGTACTCTAAAATTTACGGGAAATACTTCTATCTATCCCGGTAATATATTTAAAGAAGTCTTTAGTAAAGGAAGTTTTTAAAGGAAGCTATATATACGGTCTACCTTAACTTCTTAAAGTTTTTTACTATTTCCTAGGTTACAGCGTACCTCTCTCTAAAATAAAATATATTACTCTATCTAATACTAATAGTACCTCTACGGCGACTTTATAATATATTATATTAGCTTAATATATAATTACTATATTAGTTTCGGCGCCGTTTAGTTCTACGTTAAGGGATAAATTAAACTAAAACCCTATTAGCTTTATAAAAGGGGCTACTTAAAAATCGCTTACCTTATAAGGATCTTATAACTTAATCTAGATAAGCTTAATCTTATTAAGATTCTTACTATAAACATTACTATTATACTATATATTAACTATTATATTAAAGAGTCAATTAGCGCTAAGCCTAAGCTCGTACTAGATCTCTATAAGTAAGATATATTAGAATACTATACTCTTAATCGAGCGATCTCTAACCTTGTAAAGTACCTCTTTTAGGATTAACTTTAAGTCTATATAAGTGACTAATAGATTAATTAGTAAGCTAATAAGATTCTCCACGTTGTCAATCACTATATCGTAGCTAGAAGCTAAGTACCTGAAGTAAATTCTATCCGGTTCTACGTATTAGGAGAGTATTAACGCCTATATAACTTAAAGAAAAATAGTACGTATTATCTACTTATTCTTATAAAAGTAATATATCCGTGATATTATACTCCTAGAAATTGTTAAATACCTACTATACTACTGTCCTAAAGTGGTATCTTCCCTAACCGTCTTTTTAAGGCTTAGGAATTCACAGCGTAATACTCTACTAAGATATCTCTTCTAATATTCTAACTTTATAAACTGTGATGTGCGATTTGTATACTCTACGAAACTTTTAAAGTATAGATTATTACGTAATACAGTCCCGCTGTAGCTCAGCCGTATATCGTTAATGATCGTAGGTATTAAACTAGCGTCGAAAAGGGCGTAGCTTATATCTAGTCTATATATAATATCCCCGCTGGAACTATAATATATAGAGAAATAATACTCTAGCTTACTAAAATTATAAACCGGTCTTTATAGCTTCCGTAGGGCTTTTACTAGCTATTTAAGGCTATATTTTACTCGATTAAGTTTGATAGGCGCGTTCTTAAGTACTATTTATAAGAATCGACCGCTTTCCGGATAGTTTAAGAAGATTATAGTAAGAATTAGATATTAATAAACAATATTATACTATATATCTCCTAAACGTATCGGGCAAATTATATCGTAAGGATTTATTATAATATATTCCTATATCTAGTAGTTATAGTATAACGCGGCCCGCTTTATAGAGCTTATTATAACGCCCTCCTAAAGGGGGGTGTACGGATAGATAGCGCTTACATTCTTTCTCTTGACCCTACGGCTTTTAAGGTTAAGGTATATAAATCTTTTAAGGGTAGTATATGAGAGCGCTAGTAGTAGAAAATTACTTAATATAAGTTCCTAATACCTGAGAATGAGAGTTTACGCCGCTAATCAGAGTATATAAGCGTAACATATAATCTATACCTTAAGGAGCGCCTGATGCTTAACTTAGTAATAAAAAGTAAATAGAATCTTTATTTTACCCTACTTAATCCCGGTATTTACTTTAATAATTATAAAGTGTTAAGTATTAGGTAATACGACAGAGAGTAGTACTATTAGTTCTACATAATCTTCTCGTTAAAGGATTAAGCCACGATTTTTAAGTTACTAATATATACCCGTGTAATTAAATATTAGTTCTATATTATAGATACTGCCAAAAGCTTCCCGCTCATTGGCATTATTATAGAGAAATAAAAAGAATAATTAGTCTTTATTTAGAATTTTATAACGCGTATCCTTCGTATTCTTTAAATAGTCTAGTAGGCTACCGTAGGAGTTTTTAGAGATTTAGAATAGATAGAGTGTTATAAACTACCCCACTATTTTAGAAAGATCTATACCTATAAACTCACCGCCCTCACGGCCATAGCTTTTAAGAAGTATTAATAGCCCGTTACGATTAATAAAAGTTTACTTAAAGGAGTATAGTAGCGCTACTAATAATATATCGATTATTTCGGTATTAAACTTATTATTACTATTACTAAGAAGGAGAGAAGTTATCTTATAGTTAAGATACGTAGCGTGCTTAAGGCTTTTAGATTTATAATTTACGAAAGTAGGAACGCCCTAATATTTAACTACCAGAGTTTTTAGAATAAAAGAGAGAACCTAATAAGTATTAGCTAATTAACTCTACTTCTTTTAAAATTTATACTAAGAGCGGAACGAAATCGGCGCTTATAGAGGTAATCCCCCCTATAATATAGTATTAAATATCTCTCTAGATAATACGCTATAATATGAGATCGATCACGAGGTGATACGTACTTAAGAGAAGTACTTATTAGTCATTCTTAATATAGAATAAATCTACGGTAAAGATAGGTCCCTTAATAATATTAAGTCTTTTTTAGCGTTACTAGGCTATTTAAAATATATCCTAATAATTTTAGACGAAGTGCTTCTTAAAGGTATATATAGATATAGGAGCCGGGATTATATATTACTCCCACCTTCCGTTATCCGTGAAGCGAAAGCGGGCTCGTAGTATACTATAACGCGTAATAATAGCTCTAATAGCGTACCTAATAGTTTCCGCTAAAGAGCATATTCTAAACTTTAATAGAAAGCTCTAGTTGAAATAATTAAGGCTATAAGGGTGATATTTAAAAAACATCTATTAAGTTAGTAGTAACGGCTATACCTCTCCGTCTACTTCTCGAATAACTAAAATCTAATTATCTAAGATAGTAAAGTAACTTATAAGCGTAAGCTTACGGATAGTCTATTTTTATAACATATTACTAACGGTCAGCGATATACCAGCTAAACGACATCTAGAAATAACCTATATTATAGATATTAAATTACCTCTAAGCCGTGTAAAAGCTGAGTCGATTAGTACCTCATACGCTAGTAAATTAAGTACCTCTATCTATACGTTACGGATTTTCGTCTCCACTAGCCCTAATAGGCTAATAAAATAATACTAATCCCTCATAACTAATTAGCTTAGGCGCATAGAGCGTATATTATGATAAACCTTGCGCCTGTCGGTCTTACTAGTGGCCGTAATAGGAATCTTATTAATAGGGAAGTACGCGTTAGGAACTATATATATAGGTAGCTACTAAGTAAGCTTATTATTTAGCCCGGTTATCAGCTCTTAAACGTATATATAATAGCTCTCTTTAGAATTACTCTCTCTCTTAGCTACGTAGACGAAGACGGCTAGGAGCGAGTTATTACTACTCTAAGGTATTACTACCTCTATAATAATCTAGATGTCCGCTTCTACGGGTAGACTACGCCGTATATAATACTTAACCTCGTCTAGCTTAACCTACTAACCCCGTATTTTTACCTAACCGTCCTTACGGCCTATAAATATAAGATTTCTATCTTTATTATACCGTCCTAGATCGCCTATCTTATAAAGTCTCCCTCTATAACCTAGATGACCAGCGCCTCCACGCAGTAGCCACGAAAGATTATTAATAAACGCTACTACGGTCTTCCGGGCGTCCCCCAGGTATCTAGACCCTATAAGAGGTCCTTTAAGGAGAATCTCTCCCGTAGTACTAATAATAGTAAGATTCTTAACGTTATCTAGATTAATAATCTATACGTGAACTCTAGTACCTCGCCTAACGTTAGACGGATTCTAAAACTAACCTAATAAAAGTCTTACTATTACCGGGGGAATATATTCCGTAAGTCTATAAATTTAAAAGAAATATACTAGCCCGCGCTATTACGAAATATCCCTAGTAGAGATTAGCTCTCCTCTAAGAGAAAGGGTTTATAGCGCAGGAACTAAAGTAGGTTCTATAAGTCTTAAAACTAATAGAATTACGTAAAATATATTTATATATATCTATCATAAGGATCTACTTAGATTCTGTTTCCGATCCTATTCTAATAGTATATATAAATAACCCCTAGTAGTAAGAGTCTGAAGCACGTTAAACTATATAACATTAAAACTATATAAGATAAAGTTAAAAACTCTTAATATTTACGAGTAGTTTAGTAACGTCCCTTGGTACTTAATCGCGCTACTAAAATTATAATACGTAATTATAGTACCCTTTAGCGTGCCGGTACTACCCGACGTAAAAACTACGTAGATTATATTAGAAGACTTAACTCTAGATAATTCCGCGCTTATTAATAGCGAGTTAAACTACTTAAGTTATAGCTAGTCTATAACGATAACTATATCTATAGTTACCTAATTAAGAAGCCTTCCGGCCAAGCTTTAGTTAATAGATAATAACAGGATAAGCTACGGCTAGACTTATATTATAATCATTTATAGACGCTCCTCGGGCTGCGTTATATTTATAGTAACCGAAGCGCCGCTAGCTTTTATTACCCCTAGTATTATAACTAGAGTCTATATTAACTTCTTAAAGTATAGCGGTATAACTACCTCAGGGCTAACTCTAAGATTAACTAGATAGTACGCTAGCCGCGTAAAGAGATAATCTAGTTCTACGTAAGTTAGCTCGCTATTCTAGGCGTATATAGCTAGGGTATCTAGCTACCTAGAAGTTATCTAAGTAATAATATTATAAATATAGGCTTCTATAGCCTCCGGTACTATAGTATTCTAATTCTATATATTATATAAGTCGCTCTCGTAGATAGTCTTAATATTAGCTAACTTAGCTTACCGGTACTACGTAGCGTAGATCTAAACTAGGATATACTTAAATTAGTTAGCTATCTTTTTAATCTATATCTTTCTAATAATATTTAAGTTAAAACTAATCCGTATTCTTATCCCTAATCTATCTTACTCGAGCTAGTATACTAGCGCGATTAAGTATATATTAAATATATCTAAATTATTAGTACCGCTTTACTAACCCTTATAATTATACGCTTAGAATAGCGCGCTATTCTTAAATTCTTACTCCGCCGGTTATATAACTAGTAATATCTAGAACTAGTAGGTCTAATTAGCCTCTTTACTAACGTACCGGATATTTTATAGACTAAGCTACTTAAATAGTATTATTTTAATAATCTAGCCTTAGGCTCACTCTAATAGCTACTCTATAGTTATATCTTCCTATAGCCTTATACGGGCCGGTACCGTTATAATTATTAAACTAGCTATACTTTTTACCCGCGAGACGGCCGCTTATTAACCCGTTACTATAATACTAAATATAATATTACGTAATCTAGTATATACCGCTAGTAAGATTACCTACGCTACCCGTACGGCCGTTAATATAGTAAAATCTTCGCCTCTCTAGTTTATTCTACGCACCTTGAACGCTAATACTATATCCGCTCAGGGCTAATAAGATAATAATAGTAAGACTAGATATTACTACGCTTCTAAATTAGTAAGGTATAACGCCTAGAACTTAGTAGCTAGGCCGTTATCTAACTCTACTATATACTTTATAAACGGTAGGAACGAAGCCGGGGTAGGCCGTAATTTACCTAAATAGATACCCTCTACCGTGTCTAGTATTAGCCGTATAGACTATCTATTATATAGAGTGTAGTATACGGTCTATATAAAGTATACCCTATAGGCCGCTTCTTTATTAATTAGCGCTTATCTAGTTAACGGGCGTATTAAGGCTTATATTATATTACTTATCTTATACCGCGAAGGCTTTTAGGTCATTATTAAACGTCTAGGTAGCTTATAAATCTAGTATAACCTATACGAGCCCCTACTAGGGTAAGTTAATAATACGTATTCGTAGGATCGGTATTATTATAATAGCCTTTTTCTATACTACCCTAAAACGCTTAATATTAATAGTTAGTTATAGCTCTAGTATATAGTAGTCTATATAGTCGCTAGCGCGCCTCGTAGTTATCATAAGTAGGCCTTCCTATAGCTATATATAAGGTATTACGTCCTAGACCTAGTCTATTAGTATACTATACTAATATACCGCCTCTATACGCGCGGTTTACTTATTAATACTATTATTTAGTAGTAAGAACGGTGCGACCGGCTTTTCCGCTATATTAGTTATTATCTAGATTAAGTTTATAAGGTCTCGCAGCCTTAGTATCCTAAATATATTAGTAATAGTTAGTAAGAACCCTCTCTCCCTTACTACTATAACTAGTTATATAGTACTAATAGAGTTACCCTTAATTTATAAGAAGCTATTATCCGCGCTAATACTCTCTAGGCTAACGCTAAGTACTAATATATAGAGCTCTTATAGCTAATACTCTACGTTAGTAGACGTTATTATCCGCTTACGCTGACTAGGACCTAGAGTAACTATCTATTCTAAAGTAAGTAACTTACTAGTATAGTAAAGCTTACGCCGGTTAATCTTACTAGTAGCCGTAATAAGAATCTTATTAATAAGAAAGTAGACGCCGGGGACTATATACGTAGGTAGCTATTAGGTAAGCTTATTATTTAGTCTAGTTATTAACTCTTAAATATATATACGACGGCTCTCTTCGGAATTACCCTCTCTCTTAGTTATATAGATAAAGACGGCTAGAAGCGGGTTATTACTACTCTAAAGTATTACTATCTTTATAATAATCTAGATATCCGCTTTTACGGGTAGACTACGCTATATATAATACTTAACCTTACCTAGCTTAATTTATTAATTTTATATTTTTACCTAACCGTCCTTACGGCTTATAAATATAAGACTCCTATCTTTATTATACCGTACTAGATTACTTATTTTATAGAGGCGGCCTCGCTGGCCTAGATAGCTAGGACCGCCGCGTAGTAGCTAGGGTAAATCTTTAATAAATATCTCGGATATCTTAATAGGATTATTTAGGTAGTTAGCGCTAACTAGCGGCCCCTTAAGC
Source organism: Dicorynia guianensis (assembly GCA_037013595.1). NCBI lineage: Eukaryota > Viridiplantae > Streptophyta > Magnoliopsida > Fabales > Fabaceae > Dicorynia > Dicorynia guianensis. The sequence goes on from JASUAB010000017.1 coordinate 219,993, forward strand.
TATACCTTACTAATATTTCCCTATACAGCTAATTAGTTGATATTGTTTAGGTTAGTAAGCTAGATATTATATCTAGTAGGAGATCCGATTCTATAGTTTTATACTTAGAGGATCTCGGCGTTATTAATATATATAGCTACCGTTTCTTCTGTAGATCCGTATATAGTAAGTCGTAGAACCTCGGCTAGCTAATCTAAGAAATCCTTTTATATTTAAGGTTCTCCGCCTATTATAAATATCTTAAGATTTAAGACTTTCTCGGGGCGTAAGAGATGACTGACAGATAGCGTTATAAATACTATAGTTAACTTAAACTATATAATAGATCCTATAAGGTCTTCGCGCCTCTCTACTTCTAACGGGATATATAAATAAGCTCCTAGCGTAAACGCTTATATTAGGTTAAACTAAGTAATATTAAAGCTATATAAAGCGAAGTTATAGATCCGGGTTTTATTATTAATCCTAAACTTAATTCTTTAGTGTCTGATTACTGAGGTAATGTTTAAATAAGTGATTATAGCGTCCTTAGGCTGGCCAGTCGTACCAGACGTCATAAAGAGACAAAGTCTATCCGAAGGGGTAACCTTAGGTAACTTATAGGAGGTAGTTGAGGGTATTTCTAGTAGCTTCTGATAGTTTACTATAACTATAGGCTTACCTAGTAGCAACCGGCCGGCTATACTTATATTAACGGTAGATAAAAGAATTAGTATTAAATTAACTTATATTATAATTATTTATAGACGCTCCTTAGGCTATATTATATTTATAGCGACCGAAGCGCCGCCGGCTTTTATTACCCCTAGTATTATAACTAGAGTCTATATTAACTTCTTAAAGTATAGCGGTATAACTACCTTAGGGCCGACCCTAAGATTGACTAGATAGTACGCTAGCCGCGTAGAGAGATAATCTAGTTTCGCGTAAGTTAGCTTACTATCCTAGGCGTATACGGCCGGAGTATCTAGCTACCTAGAAGTTATCTAAGTAATAATATTATAAATATAGGCTTTTATAGCCTCCGGTATTATAGTATTCTAATTCTATATATCGCGTAAGTCGCTCTTATAGATAGTCTTAATATTAGTTAACTTAGCTTACCGGTACTACGCAGCGTAGATCTAGACTAGGATATACTTAAATTAGTTAGCTATCCTTTTAATCTACGTCTTTCTAATAATATTTAAGTTAAAACTAATCCGCGTCCTTATCCCTAATCTATCTTACTTAAGCTAGTACTCTAATACGATCGCGTATATACTAAATATATTCAGTCCGGAATTATATACTTTATTAGTAATTCCGTTATTATCCTAGTAGATATTTTTATAATTAAAGTTTTTATCTTTAGAAATCCCGGTACCTAGCTTTAGAGCTAGTAAACCCTTCCTTATAAAATATCTATTAGATCGGAGTACTAAGAGACACTTTAATAATAGTCCTATATTAGTGGTAGGTATTAGTTCCTACTGACTTAGTATATTAAGACTTAATTTAATCTTAATTATTTACGTATTAAGGTCTTTTAGCGTATTCCTAACATCCTTCTCGTAGTCTACAGTCGTAACTATACTTTAAATGCGATAGTTTATTACCTACTAATTTCTAGCTTCTTCGTTAGCTAAGCCTAAATTATCTTTAATTTCTAGAAAATTAAAAGGAACTATATTCTTACCGTATATATTTAAATTAAGTAAAACCTAAGACGCTGCAAGTAGAGATATCTTTAAGTATTTAAGATTAACCCTAATAGTATAACTAACGTCGTAAGTTTTGATCTGCCGGGGTTAACCGTTAGATTATACTAGATATAGTATTCTTATAAATGTTACGGGTTAATATCTAAAAATTTCATATATATAGTCGATATTGGCAGTCGATCCTTTATATACGTAAAAGGATAGGTAGTTAAGACTACTTATTATTTAACTAAAACGGATCTAAACTATATAATAATTACTCGGTAGTTTATAAAAGCCGAGCAATTATTAGTACCCGAAACCGTAACACTCTTAGGAACGGGTTAATTAAGATAGTAGGTTATAGAAAAGGCTTAGGTCTTATTTACAGTCTATAGTATTATTTAATACTAATACGTATAAGTATTAGTTTTCTACCGAAAGGAGTGTTATCGATTTACTTTAATATAGAGGAAAGGGTGAGTCGAAACCAATATCTTAATCTTAATAAATTAATAATAATCTTAATTTATATTTAAGCTATCTTAAGAGATAGTAACGTTCTACGGGTATACTAGTATTACTTCTCCCTTATAGAAGGACGGAGATACTATATTCTTAGAGGAAGGTATACTAACTAACTATTAGACTTTAATCTAATTACTAAAGTATTATAGGAGATAGACGTAACGTTAAATCTTCCCTAAATAGCGATCGGTACTGGCTATATAAGCCGTAGTACTTTTTATTAAATTAGGTTCTACAGATTCTATATTTACGGTGGGGAAACCCCCTAAGGGAAATTCTAAAGGGAACTCCGAGCGGAATCCTAAGGTTAAACCTACTACGTAAACTCTATAGTGTTAATCTTATAACTTCCGTAAAACGAGAATAATTATTTCTAAAATAACGCCTTATATTCTCTCAACGTTACCTATTTTAAGTAATTTAAGCGCCTAACTCCGCTATATTATTAGATATTAATCCGTAAGGCGTCTTACTCTTATAAGTACTTTTACCGGATTTCTTCGAAATAACCGCTTACTACCTAACTACCCGCTAGTATTATATTTAGATTCATTCCCGCGGATAAATAGCGGTGATTACTAACTTATAAATTAGGATATACTTATATAGACGGTTCTATAATAGTATCATATAGTAGTCTATAAATAGTCTTTATAGCTCCCCGTTTTCCTTTCTTCGTGTACTCCTAAGCTTATATATAAGATACTAAATTAAATTACTATTAAACTAGTATTACGGCCCCTTTAGACTTAAAGGTATTAATAGAGTTAGCGTTTCGTATTTTATTAATAACGTTAAAACCTTAGTAATATAACTATACCGCTAGACGATGATAGTGATAGTTAATAGCTCTAAGTAGCTTTGCGACAAGCTTAGGTTTTAGTATATATATTATAATATAACTCTTATTAATATTCGGCCGTATATTACTTATTTCTCTAGATTCTATATACCTGACTACGCCAGATTCGTGATAAAGTTAAATACTTTTCAACCTAAATTTAAAAAAGGTAATAATAAAAATAGCGCTAACCGCTAGTAAGGTATAGTCTCTACTCTTATCCTATCTACTAGATTTAGCTGAATATATCAATCTCGGAACTAGCTAATTACTTATAAAGCTACCGTAGCTTAGGAAGGTAGAGAGGATCTTAGAATTAAAGAAATTAAAGTCGCGCCGTCTAAAGCGTACGAGGTCCGGATTAAAATCTTCTACACCGGTATCTATTATATAGGTTAGAAAGTTCGTAAGCCCTTATATTTTTTATATTAACTCGCGCTAAATATATTCTACTCCTAGATACCTATATTCTATCTAGTAAGGATAAAAATATGAAGTTCCCTACCGTACTTAGACACGAAGGCGCTGGTGTTATTAAATTAGTAGGCGAAGGAACTACTTTCGTTAAGCTAGGGGACTACGTCGTTATACTTTAGTAAGATCTACTTTATAAGGATAAGAAGAGAAATAATTTAAATAGAACTTACGTAATAAAAAGTATACTAGAGTACGGAGAGTATAAATTCTATAAGTCTAGTAAGACTAATCTTTGCGATAAAATCCGTCCTATATAAAGTTAGGGTATTATACCAGACGGTACCTCGCGCTTTACTTATAACGGCTAAAAACTATAGTATTTTATAGGAATATTAACCTTCTCGTAATTTACCGTCATTATAGATATTTCAGTTGTTACCCTTAATAATAAAGTACTAATAGATAGAATTTACTTACTAGGATGTAGAATTACCAGAGGCTACGGAGTAGCTATCATCTCAGCTAGTAACAGTAGTATTAAGAAGGGCTCTAAAGTTACGGTCTTTAGAGTAAGCTACGTTAGGCTGAGCGTAATATAAGGTACGGTTAATAAAGGAGCTGCTTAGATTATTATAGTTAATATTAACGGTACTAAGGAAGAATAGAGTAAAAAATTTAGTATAACCTATTTTATAAACCCGACTACGTTAAAGAATTAGAGTATTTAAGATAAAATTATTAAGATAACTAACGGAGGCTGTAATTTTACCTTTAACTATATTAGAAACGTTAGTATTATAAGAGTAGCGCTTAAGGTCTACTATAAGAGCTAGGATTAAAGTATTATTATTAGTATAGCTACTATTAGCTAGGAAATCTTTATCCGACGTAAGTTTCTTACTATCTCTAATAATAGGTACTTTCGCTAATACTATTTCCTATTTTTCTAGTATTTTAACTAATTTCCGGTTACTAATAGAAGGGATACGCGTTTAGCGGGGTAAAGGGGTAAACTTAAATATCTTAGCTTATAAATAACTATATTACCGGAAAGTTAAAGGTTAATAAATTTATTATATATAGATAGTTATTACTGGATATTAATAATACTTTTAATAATATAAAAGCTGATAACTATATCTACTATATCATTAATATAAGAAACTTATAAATACGTAGAAAATTTAAGAGTTAACGTATATAATCTTATCTTTACTATCTTATTCTAATCTTATATTTATATCCTAACCTCCGCCTCGTTTTACTTTCACTACTATTTAGCTAATAAGTAACTATCATTAAGCTAGGCCTTACTAATTCTATTTCTACGAATTTCCTCTATATATCATTCCCCTCTCTAGTATAACGCGTAAGCTAGTTCAGCTATACTTTTCTTATTAACTATAACTCTTACTCTAACTTCATTAAAACTATAAGAATTCTGAAGGGTAACAATATCTAGCTTATTAAATTATTACTTAAGAGTTTAGTAAACCTAAGCTCCTATATCGCCTGGATTTCTTAGATCTACTACTCTCGTAAAACTAAACCTAAAAAAAATAGTAGCGTATTATCTATTATATAATATATTTTCTCCTTATTACGGCTAGCCTTATATCTTCCCTACTGATACCGCCAATATATCTCCGGGCTAGCTTTCTTTACTATCCGTAAAATCTTATATTAGATAGACGTCTTAATCGGAACTAGGCTAAGTAATACTATAATATAATTAGGATTCTACCGCCTGGTCATTAATACGAAGTAAGTCTTATCTAAGATTAAATCTAGCCGTCCGCGTTTAGCCTTATTCTACTTATCATTAGTAAGATATAATCTTAAATAAGATATTACGGCTTGTTTACTTACTATCAACCTAGTAAACGGGATATTAATATATAGATTACCGGTAGGTTATTTAAAGATCCTTATAAAATTATACCTAGTATATACTAATAGGTACAGGTGACTCAATCTTCGACTAGGCTTAGGAACTGTAGATATAAGAGTATAAGAGGTATCGTAAGCTTTAATATATCTCTTTATATTATGTTTATAGTACCTCTAGTATAATATTATATAAAGTGTCTATCTTCAGTAGCGCCAGAAGGGGCGCTAAGTAGAGAATATATAGTCTTCGCTATAGGACGTCTCGTCTCTTATTATCTTACGTCGCTCTAATAATATAAAAGTCATACTCTTAGTAGCTTTAGCTTAGCTATCCTAAAAAGTTCTCCGCGAAGCTTAAGAGTTTATTAGATTCGCCTCTTTAATCTACGTGTTACTTAGCCTTATAGACGGTAGTAAAGTCTATACGGAATAATCGCGAGAGATCTTAGAGAGTAGGTGGTATATATAGAGAACCTGTGACTACCCCTAAGGCCCCGTAAAGGATAGAGCTTATACTCTTTAAGGCTATTCTATCTAGTATAACTATAGTATAGGATATATCTCTAGTCCTATAGGGATTAAATACAGGCGGTTACTTAGGCCGGAGTCCTAATAGAACGGTAACTTTCTACGTACTAATATATGTCTACGGTAACCCTAGTTATAAGAATAATAAGGCTTTTAAAGTCCTAGATCGCGGCCGGATATATCCTCTTATTAGTACTATAAGTAGTTATAAAGCTAGACCCCTGCCTCTTCTTTTAGATAATATAGAATAGACTTATAAAGCTTATACCCTCTATAATACTATAGGTTACCCTATAACTACTTTACGGGTATCGTATATAGAGAAAAAATTACTATCCTATTATATCGTAAAGTATATCATTTTTAACTACCGGACGGAGTATAATATTTATTATTTTAGTAATAAAGCCTAGCTAAGTTCGAAACCCTTAAAATAGATAGCTTACTTTTAGTAGGTAGCGTGAGCGGAATATTTTAATCTAAGAAGTAGGAACTCTTCCGATTAGCTAATAGTATTCCTAAATATTACTTATACTACCGACGAAATATTCGTACGGGTCCCTAAGATAGAACTTTTTACTAATACGTTTCGTTAGGGCCTGCGTACGTTTTATAATAAGGATAACTAATATATACGTAAAAATATCCTCGTCTACTTTCCGTAGGGTGAAGAGGGTATAATATTACTCTTAGCTTCTAAAATAGGTCCTATCGTAAGATACGCTACCTAATAGTAGTTAAAATTTTAAAACTCTTCTTAGCCCTTATTAGCCCTTCTTATAAATTCATTAGGGTAATACGAAAACCGCTACGGGTAGTTACTATATTACGCCTAAGTCGTATATATAACGAAATAGTTAGAGGTTAAATACGTAATCGCGCTGCAGCTAGTATATTCTATTAGAAATAAGGAATTTAGTACTAGAATAACTATAAAGTGTGAAACTTCCTATTTAGAAAATAATCGGCTAGATTATTACTTAAAGAGGTAGGGGGAGATGTTCGTTCAAGGCACCTGAGGCCTCTTATTAATTAGATAGTAACTACTGATTAATCAATTAATGGTTAACTACCTAATTAATTACCTGATTTAATCATCTATAAAGACTATATACTAGTAATTTACCGCTAATTCGTTATTGTTCTGTTACGTTAACCTGGATGGGCAGGTAAGAATTTATTATTACTAAGAAGACGCGTTCGTAGATACGTATACGTAGGATTATGTCCTAATTAAGTAACAGTTATCTAGAGAGTAAAGATATAGTCTCTAATTAGCTTAAGGTTGATTACTAGTAAAGCGCTTAAGGGTATTAAATATCCACGCCTAAAATAGAGAAGATTATACACGGTTAGGTAAATACTAGAGGATTACGTATTAGATCAGAATCCGTTAAGAATAGTTATTAAGATCGTAGTTCTTTACGGGGCTCTTATATTAGATAACTAAACCGTCCTTCTTAATCCTTAATAGCTTTTAATACTTTAGTCTTAAAAAGATATTATAAAAGTTCTACGGGAGAAATTTTATTATCTAAAAAACCGCGTACGAATTCGGATACCTAAGATTTGACTACCCTAGACTTACCCTTATCTAAATATAAGTTAAGAAATATCTTCCGTACTCTTTTTATAATTTAAGTTCGGAAGTTCTACTTTAGTATCTATACTCTCTAGTCTAACGTCCCTCCCTACGTAGCGGGATACCCTACGTAGCGCCTTACCGCCCCCGTTTCAGCTTCAGATAGTATTACTATAGCGCTATAAGAGATAGCCTCGTCTAGTCTTTCCGTATATTAGTAAATTAAGAACGTAACTATAAGCTATTAATTATAGAACTTCGCTATACTCTATACCTTATTAGGGACCCCTTCTCAGTTACGTCACGTAGATATATTATAAGTAGCCTATATAGGGTTCTAAATAAAATTTCCTTTTAATAAATGATTCCATCTTATATCTTTAGTTAATAAATTATTATAATATTACGTAGGATAGACCCTAAAATATATATTTTTAGGCCTATTAAGCTTTAAAGAAGAAAGTAATACGTCTAGATAAACTTCTAATAATAAGAACTCCGTTATATATCTAAGAGATTATACTATGAAATTCCCTTAGAATCTAGATACGTCGTACGCCTTTATAGAGGAGCTACTATTTGCCTAAGTCCTTAACTATAAGTCTTAGCTTATGATTTAATACGTTTATATATACTATTACTTTCGTATTATAGGTGATTTACTTAGAGGGTAGACTAATTCGTTTACTATTAATGTAAACGTACTGTCTACTCTCATTAAAACGGACTCGAGGATTATAGGTTAACTACTTATAGCCTAAAATCTATTTAGTCGTTATCGCGTCTAATAATTACTTATATAAGCTATTAGACGATCCGTCGTGCGAGAATACCGCGCTTTCCACCTCAGAGGTATAGCCTTAGAGCGTATAGCGCGCTTCTCCCGTCTTAGCGTTTCTATAGTCGTACGGTTAAATTAGAAGATACTAATACTACTAGTAATCTATTATATAAGAATACTACGCTATCTACCCTAGAGGTATAGCCTTGTAGTATATTATACGCTTCTCCCGTCTTAGTGTCCTATAGTTGTATAGTTAAGTTACTAGACGCTGATACTACTAGTAATCCGTCATACGAGAATACCACGCTATTTACTAAGGAGGTATAGCCTTAGAGTATATAACGCGCTTCTTCCGTCTTCGCGTCCTATAGTCGCACGGTCGAATCTCTAGACGCTGATACTACTAGTTAACCTATTACGCGAGAATACTACGTTTTTTACTAAAAAGGTATAACCTTATAGTATATAGCGCACTTCTCCCGTCTTTATATTCTATAGTCGTACAGTCAAATCCTCTAATACTGATATTACTAGTAACCCGTCGTGCGAGAATACTACGTTATTTACCTAGGAGGTATAGCCTTCGAGCGTATATCACGCTTCTCCTATCCTAACGTTCTATAGTCGTACGGTAGAATCTCCTAATACTGATATTACTAGTGACCTATTACGCGAGAATACTACGCTATATACCTCCTTAGTATAGCCTTTAAGCGTATTACGCGCTTCTCCCGTCTTAGCGTCCTATAGTTATATAGTTAAATCTTCCGATGCTGATACTACTAGTAATCCGTTTATATGAGAATACTACGCTATTTACCTCTTAGGTATAGCCTTATAGCGTCTAGCGCGCTAACTTTACGTTCTAAAGTCGTACGGTTATATCATCTGATACTAATACTATCAGCGATCCGTCATACGAGAATATTACGCTATTTACCCCCTTAGTATAGCTTTTAAGCTTATAGCGCGCTTCTCCCGTCTTAGCGTCCTATAGTCGTACGGTCAAATCCTCTGATACTAATACTACTAGTAATCTATTATATAAGAATACTACGCTATTTACCTCTAGGGTATAGCCTTAGAGCGTATAGCGCGCTTCTCCCGTCTTAGTATCCTATAGTCGTATAGTTAAATCTCTAGATATCGATACTACTAGCGACCCCTTATATAAGAATACTACGTTTATTACCTCTCGGGTGTAGTCTTATAGAGTATAGCCTACTTCTCCCGTCTTAGCGTCCTATAGTTATACGGTCGAATCCTCTGATACTGATACTATTAGTAATCTATTATATAAGAATAGTACGCTATTTACCTCTTAGATATAACCTTATAGCGTATAGCGCGCTTCTCCCGTCTTAGCGTTCTATAGTTATACGGTTAAATCCTCTAATATTAATACTACTAGTAATCCGTCGTGTAAGAATACCACGCTATTTACCTAGGAGGTATAACCTTAGAGCGTATAGCGCGCTTCTCCCGTCTTAGCGTTCTATAGTCGTACGGTCGAATCCTCTAATATTAATACTACTAGTAATCTATCGTACGAGAATACTACTTTATTTAACTCCTTAGTATAGCCTCGGAGCGTATAGCGCGCTTCTTCCGTCTTGGCGTCCTATAGTCGCACGGTTAAATCCTCCGATACCGATACTACTAGTAATCCGTCGTGCGAGAATACTATACTCTTTACTATATTAATATAACCTTAAAGCGTGTTACGCGCTTCCCCCGTCTTAGCGTCCTATAGTTATACGGTTAAATTATAAGATACTAATACTACTAGTAACCCGTCGTACGAGAATACTACGCTATTTACCTCTTAGGTATAGCCTTCGAGCGTCTACTGATAGCTATCCTAATCCGTAGGTAGTTACGTTATAATAACTAGCTTTTACGTTAGTTCTAAACGAAATATTAAGTAGATAATACTCTTAATAGGAGCGAATCTTAGCGCCCCTTTATAGACCTAAAGAGGAGCCTATTTAATTATCCCTTAGAAGGATAGTACGAAATAGCACGCATCTCTTAAAAAACTTATAAGTGATAATAATAATAATCTACTTTTAACTCTAGAAGTAAAAGCGCTCTACTTATATACTACTTAAAGATAGTTAAGCTGTTAAGCAGCCTTAGCTACTTCTATTAGAAGGCTTATAGCTTTAAGCTAGTATAGTAGATAACGTATTAGAAAATCTTAAATTAGTTACTAATCTTCGGTTTATAGTACTGCCGTCTTATAATAGTATATCTAAAATTGACAGGTATATCGCAGTCCAGACGGTATAGCTTTAGAAACGGCTATAGAAGGTATACCCGCTATGTCAGCGCTAGGAAATAGAAGATCTACTATATTTCTTCTTAGACGCTTGCTTATAATAGTAACGTAGTTATATAGTAGGAAGCGGTAAGTCTCTAATTCTAATATCTACTAAGAAGGCTCGCCGCTACTACGAGATTTATTAATAAGGAAGTCTTAAAAGGATTAATATAGAATAGTTACTAGAAGCTGCGGCGACGATAGAATATTTATTACTAATAATAGGTACGCTATTATACCGTAGAATTTTAGATATAATAATATTACGCTTACGCGGATCAGCTCGTCGAGCCCAGCTAGGGAGATATTATTAAAGAGAAGAACGAAGCGGCTAACGACTAACTATTAGAGCTTAGCTACTTTCCTAACGTTTTCTTCTATAATACCTTATAATATAGCGAGCAGCGAGTGTCTATATATTTAGTCTAAGGTAGAGAATATACTCAAGCTAGACATAGTTATACTATATACGTCCTTAAGGCGTTTCCTCAGATTATCCTCTCGCGGGTCTATATTAACGAACCGGTATATAGTTTTAACGAAGATAAATAACTGGTTTACTTATACTATAATATAGCGTACCTATTCATCAGACGGCTACTACTAAGGTAAGTCTCGTATATCTTTAATATCCTATAATCGAGCGTGAAGGAACCGCTCTATATCCTAGTCGACTTCTATCTAATTAATTTAGTAGAGGGTTAGTTCCCGTTTTAATACTTCCGGTATTTTTATGAACTTCTTAATAATTACTAGTTCTTCACGGCTAGTAATAAAGAAGCGAATATAAAGTTTCTAGAGATAGTAGTTAGGGTTACTTAGTATACTAAGTACTAAGCTAAGATTAGTCTGCTCTTTATATTCGTCTAAGGTATCTAGGACGATAAAAAGGGTTCGAGGCTAATACGTACTTTAATATCTTACTTCTAGAGGGTTGATAATAAGCTTCTAGTACTACTTATAGAGCTTATTTATAGATCTCCTAAGCGATGGCTCCCGCTTTATAATACCTCGAATTATTTCATAATAACTATTATCTTAAGATACTAGCTAATAGGTAATTATTAGGAGTAGCGTCCGTATTAATATAAGTTATTAGAAGTTTCGCCGGAAAAAAAAGCTTATAACGGAGTTAGAAGTAGTAGTAAGTTCTTTTACTACTATTTTTATAATCATTATCTTCCCCGTACCTACTATCCCCCGTAGCTAAAAGATAGACTTATTAGTACCCTAGGCCTAGGTTCGGACGGTATTAAGGAGCTTAACTTAAGTCCCGTCTTAATACGTTTACCGTAAGTCCGTATCCTCAGATCTAGCGTCATAAGTAGCCTTATTAATATAATCTAAGTAATCCAGTACCTACTAACGACGTAATTAGGTTATATTATAAGAAGCGCCTAGATTACTTTTAAGAGCCTAGTATATAGTATCTAGTCCTGTAACCGCGTTTAAAAGCGTAGGCTATACTTATTCAGGTATAATTAAGAGAAGTAGCTCCTTTATATAAGCCGCCGCCGTTATCGTAGCGTAACCCTATTATATCTTATTCTTATATAAGTTTGAGTAGTCGTAAATACCGCAAATAATTAGATAGAAAAAGTAATTTACTAAGCTAGCGGTCTCTATTTTAAAATATAATACTCTGTTCTTTTACGTAAAAGAATTACGTAGCTAAGTATCCTTTATTAAAGTATTAGCTAATATAATTAAACTATAATAGATAGTAGGATTATTACCGTCTAGTATACGGTCTCTACGTAATATAAGATCTTTTAGATCGCCGTTATAGACCTTAGGGTAAGGACTATTAGCGCTATAAGGATAGATAAATAAAGGTTAATAAAGGTAGTTAGTATATTAAGTAGGCTTCTAGTACTTTTTAATTAATTAAGGTTTACTATAAAAGACTACTTTAATATTCTACTATATCTAATATCCGTAACGTTTATATTTTACTTCTAGGGTACTAATAGCGGTGTAAAGAACTAGAGGAGGTATATTTAGGTAGTTTATTAGATGAAACCCCCGCTCCTACTCTACTTTCTTATAGTTATATTATTAGATTCCGCCTTCGCTATTAACCGGCGTACTAATAATAATATCTCCTAGTCTAATATCTCTTTTTAATATTAGAGCTCCTCCTTCTATTTTAACTAATAATATAAACCGGAGATTATAGAAGGTATATAGTATATTATAAACGACACCGGTTACGGTTAATATCCTATATTTACCTTTTAGTAATATAGCTATTATAATTCGATATAGCCTAATTTATCCTAGCTAGTATTAATTATAATCCTACTTACTAATAGTCCTTAGCTAAGGATACTCCTTATTAAGAAAGACTTACGCTACTAGGAATTTAGTTAGTATAGCGTAAATCTAACTAATAGTAAAGTTATTAGGGTCTAATATATTAACTATTATATAGCCTTATAGGATTTACGGGTATAGTATTATAAAAACTTATTATCGGAGAAGTTGTTATAAGAAGCGTAAGACTAAAATAGGGTTATTAATTTTAATTTATAAGTAATAAGTAAGAAGCTAGTAGATATATAGACGCTAGTAAGGGAGACTAGTTATAAATTAGAGTACGTAGTTTTCGTATACCCTTAGGTATTATATATAGGATAACTTAGAATAATACTATTCCGCTAAGTTAGCTAAGGACTAAATTACTTTATAAGGATAGACGCTATATATAAATAGCCATTAGATAGGCGGCTAACCTACGAATATATAGAAAGGCTAGACGAGGCTGTCTTATTATAGAGCTATAGCCGCGCTGTCCGAAGCTAAAACGGGGGTTATAGGGCGCCACGCAGGACGTCCCGCTATATAGAGAAGGACTTTAGCTAAGAAGAGTTAAGCTTTTAGTTTATAGATAATTTAAGAAAGTGATTACTTTAGCGAGCTATATTTAACGTAAGTATCACTAGAGGATTGTTAGCCGGTAGTATCATAGGACGGTAGAATAGGAGACGTAGCGTAGTATAATATATATAATTTGTCTAGTGCGGAGCTTTTACTTTTTATAACGGATAAAAAATAGTTATAAGCGCTTATGGCGTTTCGCCCTTAATAATTCCAATAGAAAAGGGTAGGAATTAAATAGGGAACTGAAATAGTAGTAAATATAAAATAAGAACTTTAATAGGAATAATAGGCGCTAAAGTTACGTATAAAAAAAGTTATAAAGCCTTACGTATATAATTAGCTAGTTATAGCCGGTGAAATCGTTAAGTCGTAAACCCGTAAACACTTAAACCTATAAAATTTATACGTGAAAACGTATAATTGTCTCTATCCTCGCAACGTATTTACCTAGATATTATAATCGTAATTATTTGATAACCTACTAAAGCTTAAAATTTACCTAGCTAAATACTAAAAACTAATCCTCCTTAAATTAAACCGCGTCTAGAAAGAGATATTATAAAACTACCTCCCGAGAGATTAGATTAGAAATTACGGTATTAAGGGAATTTGATTACTAAAGGCCTGTTCGGGTTCAAATTAGTCCTGGTTACTATATTAGAAGGTTAAGTATATAGTAATTATCTTATTAATTAGAAGGTAGGACATTTTTAGCAAAGTTAATACTTTGAACTATATATTTTTTATTAGCTTTACTAATATATTATTAAGTCTTTATATCTTCGTATCTTTAAGAAAGTATCTTTACTTCTAGTCTTATAAGTTACCCTTATTCGCATAAGTATAGTATTGGAAAGGTCTCCTCTCTAGAAAACTAGTACTCTAATAGAGTTAAGAGATCCTTTTTAACCAACACTATAGTAATTTTATAATAAAATAGTAGAATCTATTCTTAGAAAGAGCTCCCCAGACTTATATACTACTCTATTAATTTTAGTATCTTCGATATTAGTTAATATATTTTAACTATTATCAGTTTAAGTCAGTAATTACGATATAATTTAACTATTAAAGAGTATACGATCAGCTTAACCGATAGTTTTATAAGGTGCTATATCCTTTTAGAAATTTAGAACCGATAAAGTAAAAACCTATAATACTAATTAGATCTGAATCTAATTATATATACCCGTCTGCGTATTCCCCCTAATATCCTCTCTAAATCTTTTATAAGATTCTAAAGCTCAGTTAAGATAGTTTATAGTAAGTCGCCTTTACGCGCCTCTAAGAACTTCTATATTCTATATAATATACTTAATCTAAAGCTACTAACATTTAGTAATATATAGTAAGAGCTTAGAAATACCTTACCTATTAGCTATTTAGCTTATAGCTTACTAAAGCTTTAAGGTCCTTTTTAATGATACTAAGTTTACCGGCTTATATAAATACTCTAAGTATATTTATCTAAATCTTTATCCTTTCTTTTAGCCCTAGCGCTTTAAAGTAAAGGCTATATTAAATCCTACTCTCTAATATTTTATTTAGTAAGTTAATTTAGTTTATTATTAGAAATATTAGCCCGGGGAAATATTCTAGTATATATAAGAATATATAAATAAGCGCGTTATAACCTAGCTCTATACTCTTACGTTATTCTATAAAATTCTCTACTTTATTAATAAGTACGCCTACGTTCTATCTTTTAGTAATCTTCTACGTGCGCCTAAGATACTTCTCTACCTAACCTAGTTTTAGTCTAAGTTCGCCGGCTAATAACTATAGCTTATAAGTCTTATACTATATCTACCTATACTACGCTTAGATATATACTATATAAAGGGGCTTTTAAAGTTACTCTATAATTACCTCTACTATTAGAGTTTTTCTAGTACCCGGCGGCCTACTAAATTATATAAATTAAGAGCTACTTCTAAACTAACGCCCGTACTTACTATAGTAAAAATATAAGCTCCTTTTCTTTCTCTAGGATAATATCAGCCGCTCTTTACTTATACTATATTATATATTATTACGCTAGAGCGTATATATCCTCCTTATTCTTATTAGGGATAATTACCTAAGATAGTAACCCTATATTCTACTTAATCTCCTTAATTACCTCTATCGCAAATTTACCTACTAAGACTATTAGTCTCTAGAGTTATAGAGTTAACTTTTTATATTACTTATCCTAGATCTTCTCCTCTAACGAGAATCTTAATACTATTAGACTTAGTAGAATAAGCTTCTCCTTTTTTATCTTCCTATCCGCTCTTCTTAGTATTTTTACCTATCTACTTATCGTACTCTCTACGTTAAAGAAGAAGAAGCTTATATTTAGATTATTTACTTACCTTCTCTAAATTTTCTACTTTTTATAGCTAGGAATCGTATCTATAAACGTTATATAGTCTACTATTATCTATCCGTCTACTAAGACCTTCTTTAGCTCGTCTACTTCCTTTACGAATATAATACTACTATACTACCGATACTTAATACCCTCTAGTAAAAGAAACTTACGCCCCCGCGTTTTTAGTTCTACTACTAGACCGTCTTTATTTACGTATTAATTAAAAGGGTATACTTTTAATAAGCTAATCACCCTTATTCCCGTAAATAACTTAATAATAAGGTAGGTTAACGCCTTTTCTATAATCTTACTATCTATATCTAGATAATTATACTCTAGATCAAAATACGGGCCTAATAGAGATTTCTCTACCTTACCGCTCTTAAATATTATATATTATATACTTCTACTTCCGGTATATCTCGTATATATTACGCTATTTAGCTTAAATAGTCCCTAAAGTAGATTAAATATCATCTTACTAATTTCTAGTAAACTTACTAGCTATTTCCTCGTTTTACTATATTACGTCTTAATAAAACCTAATAGTAACTTTATATACTTTCCCGTTACTAAGTCTATACTACTACTTTTATCTAATAGCTCCTATAGTTCGGCTAAGAAATATATCAGCGTATTATAACTAACCTATATAACTACTACTATAAGTACTAATCCCTGTTCTTTACTATCCCCCTATTTACTAATATAACTTCGCCTTAGAAAGAAGGCCCCTATATTCCTTTAAGTACCTCTTTCGTTACCTTACGTAGCCTACCCGAGTTAATATCTACGTAATATTCTATATCTAATAATATCTTATCTATTCTTCCCTCTTAGTAACCTATAATCTACCTATAAGTACCTAAACTTACTATACCTCCGCTAGTACGTAAATATTAACCCCTTTATTACCCTTTCTCTATCGGGTTCTTTCTAATTCCGCTCTAATATCTTATAACTCTTTACTTCCGTATCCTAGCTAAGGCTAGTATTAGCTATAATTCTAGCTACTATCCTATTAAGTACTTATATTTCTTCTACTATCTTATACCCTTCTAGCTTCTTATCTCCTAGTAAAGCGGTCTTCGCTATCCTTTTAATATAACTAGGGGTTTAGATTAATAGAACTTTTATTAATTCTAACAATTTATAATCCTAATAAATAGATCTTAACCGCCTTTATATTTTCTTTTATTAAATACTTATCTTTCCTAGCCCTATTAGCTCTTCTACACTATACTTACTAGACCCTATCTCTACTAGTCTACAGAAGTCCCGCGTTCTAAACTAGTTAAGATTAACTTAGTTATATAGATTAAATTAATCTATTATTATTCTATACTCCTATAATCTAGCGCCTAACGCTTCTAGAATATATTCTTCTCACCTTTATATATCTATAGGGGGAGTAGCTAGTAAAGGTATAACTATAATAATACTAAGGACTATATTAATTACTTAGCTACTAAACTACTATATTTACTAAATTATTCCCGGCTCTTCCTCTAGGACCTTTATATCTAAACTATAATATATTATAGTTTTATCGTTACTCTAAAATGCGTGTTTAAAGGCGATTATACGTATACTAGAACGCTATCTATAATTTAACCCTACGGCGCTAAAAATATATTATAAAGTATTAAGTTAGTCTTTAATATAGGTTAAGGACCTTAGTAGTACTATTAGGTAAGAAATTACTATATTAAGATAAAAGGTAGGGTAGATATCCTATAAGTATCTATCTCCTAGTAGTTATCCTACGAATAGTAATTCCAGCGTACTAGACTTACTACTTACTTACCCGCCCTCTTTAAAATTTAGTTAATAAACCTAGATTAGCCCTATTAATTTATTAAGCCGCTAAATATATTCCCGCCTCAATAACTTTTAAGACTTATAGAGCTAGTATATTAAGTACCTCGAATCCTTAGTAAAAAAATAATAGATATAATACTTATATAGGCTTAATAGTAGTAAATCCCTTTTAGCTAATATTAATAACTCTAGTATAATACCGCCTAATATAAATTCGACCTCTAAGTCCTAGTCTACTATAGATATATAGGACTTAATAAGTAAATACTTATTATAATTTATTCTCTATAACCCTAGTATAGATACTCCTATACCAGGCTGCTAGAGATGGGTTAGAGTTACTTAAAAGATAAAAATAATAACTCTACTAGCGTAAGGATAGTAGATAACTATTAAAACTAGCGGTATAGATACGGTAATAGTAGTAAATCATATTCTAGAGCTAAAGTAAGTAACTCTCGCTAGTTATTTAGTAAATTAAAGTAATATATAAATAATAAATAATAGTAATAGGCCGGTATTAAGATTATCTCTATACGCTTTAAAAGTAGCGAAATATTATTAAAGGACGTCCTTCGCTATAGTAGTACTAAATTTCTAGTAATTTTTAACTCTATCCTACTACGCAGTGCTTAAAAAACTAGGATATAATAATAACAAAAGCGTCTATAATATTATAAGAATCGTAGTTAGGAACAATATTAAAGATAAATATTATAGAAAGTTACTTAATATAGCTCTTTTCCTTAATAAGTTAATTAATCAGCTCTTTACGTACGGATAGTCCTATAGAGCTACGGAACTTATACTAATATATAAGTTATTATATAAATAACCGAGGTAAAGATCTAATATATAATAGAAAATTAAGAAGTAAGCTTCTTTATACCTCTTATAGATGCGTATTAAGTAAGTTTAGACCTATTAAGAAGTAATCTATTTAAGGATAAGTATTCTAGTAGTATCTTACTAAGGGTAGGTTAGGTACCTCTATTTATACTAATACTAGTATAGAAACTTCTTAGCTCGGAAGCCCCTAATATTAATTATATCCGTTATATTCTACGCTATAGAGAAATATACATATATAGTATATAGTACTATATTTCTATTAGACCCGGGGTTAATAACTAGTTCTATAACTATATCCTCTACTTAGAAACTTAAATATTTAGGCTGATAAATATACCTTAACCTCTACTAGTATTTAGGAATATTAAATTTAAAGTACTTTCTATATATACGGTATAATCCTCTTTTAGCTCTATAAAAAAGCCGTTATCTTAGTTTAACGGCTATAGAGTAATAAAAATTATTATTTAAAGTTATTATTCTTTTAGTAGTAGTAATATTTCCGTCGCTAAACCGTCTAGAGTACTCTACTATTAAAACTTTAACTTTACCTTTATCTTAAAGAGGTTAAAGCTAGTAATAACGGGCTTATCTTACACGGGCTACCTCCTAATAATATTAGTAATATACTTAATTATTAACTTATCCTAAGTACTATAAGGCGTATACTATTTCTTATATCCTAATTAGTAGACTTATAGTAGTAATTAAATTAACCAGCTCCTTTAGACTATTAAAGTAGCTAGTATAGTCTAGTTTAACTTTTATAAAGTTTACGTCGTGATACTCTTCTTTATAGAAGAGAGTTATACTTACTTTTAGAGTATAATCTTTTATAATTAATAGCGCTCCTTTTATAGAATTATTTAAGATATTCTAGATATTATTAGTATATTTTTCCGTTTATTCCTTAATATATTTCTCCTCTTTCTTCAGGGTATTACTATTAGTTAATATATTAGTTACTATACTTAATATACTAGAGTCGCGTAATCTAGTTATAAGTAGCGGGGTCGCTTTTATTATAATAGGGCTATCCTCTTTAGGTAACTTACGGGAATGAGAAATTCTGACGCCTACTATCTATCTATATAAATTATAGTACCTACGTATATAATTATAGTTTATATTACTAGTAATTTACTACGCGTGTAGAAATTAAACTATCTCTTATTTACCGCTGCTAAGGGGGCCTTCTTAACTATATATAGTTAGCGTTATTAGTAGATCTATAACTAAAAATCTAGTTACTATTCTACGGCTATCCTTTATTACGATAAATATTAATTAGTATAATTTAATTAACTTTCTTAAGTATATACCTTATAATATAAGTCTAAAGGTACTAAAAGATATCACGTTAGTCTTTAAAGTATCTAATATATACCTTTAATAGGCACTTTATATAATATACCGTTATTTTAATCTACTACCCGGACAGGTCATAATACATAAAACTAACTAGGATAGAACTAATACCTATATAGTAGAAGACCGTAGATAATATTTATTTTAAGGGGTTTCTTTCCGTCTTATTAGTCAAGAGTTTATACCATTCGAATATTATATTAGAAATACAGAAGAGACGGAATATATACTAGGTAGATTATTTATAGCTAAACTTTCTGTATACTTAATTAGCTAGGAACTATAATACGTCCTAGGAATATTACGTAAAGCTAGCCCTTTAGTGTTTTTAGTCAAAAGTCTTTTACCTAATTACGTAAGTATAATTACTAAACTATCTATATACTAATTTCCCGGCTAGTCCTTAAATAATACTATTACGGAGTAGGTCTTCGTGGATAATACTAGGGAACTACGTCTAATTATGAGTAAGGTCTGTACGAATATAGAGAGCGGCGGGTATAAGGTTACTTAAGGAGCCTTCTAATCTACTAGGACTCAGGGTAAGAAAGTATTATTAAAGTATATATAGATCTAAAGAGAGAGAATAACGTAATTTTTAATTATTACTTATAGCGTATTGGGTCGTGGAATCCAGCGCTTAATTAATATAGGATACTTAAAAAATCTAGACGTTATATAATAGGCGGGCTTATAAAAGATGATTATTACGTCTAAAACGTATAAGAATATGATTATAAACTTTATATCATAAGTAATACTACTTCTAGATAAACTTCTTAATACCTTTACTCCCGCCGGCCTTTACTATAAGAAATTACGTGACTACTGTCTATCTCGGTATCTTTACGTTTAAGGATCTAGAACTATAGAGTCTATATTATAAGTAACTTAATATCCGGAGATATCTAAGTATTCCTAAGTATACTAAAAATCTAGGGACGTGGACTATAAGAAGTCTTTCTTTAGACTAGGTAATAACGGATTACTATTATCCGTATTCTACTCTAACTATCTAGTTTATTTAGTATATAGGAATTAAGCTAAGGGAAAGAAGAGACTTCTTAAGAGAACTAAGTAATAATTAAGTTAAGAGTCGTTAATATCTAGTAATTTTAATTTAAGTATTATATATAGTCGCCCTATCGCCGTAGGGCTTAGTAAATTTATCCTAGTAAGTTTATTCTACCCGTAAGGGGTCTAATTAGTCTATAAGGTTAGACTTATCCACCGTCCTAGTCTGAAAGTCTCTAAGGTCTACTATAATCTAATAGCCGCGTATACTTCGGAGATTATTACAGCGGTGATACTAAATATTAGTATATATACCTAGTATCTTCTAAGCTCTGCAACATAATTATTATAATATATAATTTATAACTATCATATATGAGTAGCTGACTGTTCTACGTTCCTATAATTAATATTAATAAGACCGAAAGAAGCACGTCTACGATAAAGTAGAGATAATCTTTTATAATAAGGCGGAGAAGAAAGGAGTAGAATATAATAAAGTTATACCGTTAAAGTATAACTCCTATCCTATATCCTTTTTATTAACTATTAGAAAAGGCCCTTACCCTTAATACACCGGTATTTTTACTAAAGTTAAGATTGTGGCTATATAACTAACTAGGAAGCTTTAGGAATATCTAAGGAGTTATTAAGGAGATTCTCCGATAAGCTATAAAGGATATTATTATAGAACTCCTTTACGTCTTAGAAATCGTCATTCTAGTACTTAATAATAACTACCTATATCCAGTTATTATATATAAATTATGGAAAGTTTCGGCTGACTTTAGTACTTAATATTATCATATCGTCTAGCCCGTAATATAGTGGATAGGAATAGTATATCTTAAAGAAGGCTGAGCTAGTAGTATAGATATTAGTAGAAATGCCTACCGAAGGATTTCTAGGTATTTAATAGCTAGGTTTATAATAAACAAGAGCCGCCTTATTATCTACCGTAGATCCTCTAAAGTCGCTTAGTAGTATATTGAAATTTTAATCTAAGAGTATATTATTATATGAAATATCGCTATAATACACCCTATTTTTATAAATTGAAATTATTATATCTATAAGCTATAACATCTACTACACTTTCTTCTCGGAGGAAATTCCCTATTAAGTCTAAAGGTAATAGCGTATTAAAGTATTTAGGGCGCGTTATAATATAAGAGTATTTCCTAAGCGGCCGTAGTATTTTAATATATTTAGATATAGTGATAACTTTTCGTAGATAAGTTATTCTCGTACTAATAGATTACTATACCTAGTAAAGACTACCTTGAGGACTACGTCATACTTTAAAATAATTAAACTAGTACTAATACTAATATAGTTACTAATCATAGTACCTTTCGGAAGTTTGTTGTACCCTAATATATAGAAGAACTTTTAATAGAGAGAGGAGAAAGTATCCTCTTAGAGGAATACTAATAGTTTTATAAAATATAATTCCGTAAGATTAAATTTTAGGGCGTAACTTTTCTAGGTATATAAAGTAGCCTAAGGTAATAAGTATATTATAAAGATAGTAAGGAAATAGATAGACATCTCTATTAACTTAGAAACGGTGTTACGTAGTATAGGTATATTCGTAGGGATAATATACGTAGTATATATTAGTAATTATTCGTAAGTAATAATACTAAATTATAGGTATCTACGCGAAACTAGAACGTCAGGAAGGCCGACCCGGATCTATAACGGAAGTAACTTTAGGGAAGCTTAACCGTAATAATCCTACTAAAATTAATATGTTACGTCCGCGTGATTTATAATAAGTTTTTAGTATCTACTCTTATCGTAGTCGCTAGGCTATATATAGAATTATATAACGGTTAATACCTTTATAAAACTAGTAAGTATAGGCTAGGTATTAAGATATGTAAGTACGGACCTTATTATGGCGGAGATATATACTACTATATAGTTTAGCGGACTTTACTATACTTCGTATATACTATTAATAGTGAATATCGCTCGTTATCGTCGGTGGATAGGCTATATATAAGGCGCTAATTAATAAATATAGGATATAGACGTTATAGTAGCTAGTATAATATAACGTTTAAAGCGAGTACTATTAGGTCAACCTTAATTAGAACTAGCCGGTCTACTAGACCTAGAAAAGGATCCTAATATATATAGTATTCGCTATCCCGTCTAAGTTTTTATAATAACTAGTTAAGGCTTTATTACTAATTTCGCGGGAGTTATAGATGTTCTGATTAGTATTAATCTAATAATAAGCGGCCTGTATAATATTACTACGCCGGAGTAATAACCTAGAAGACTTAATTCTAGCGACGGAGTAGATTAATCCGAGCGTAAGGAACCCCGAAGCCGTTATAATAATTCGTAGCTTAGTGTTCGTTCTAGAAATCCCTACGTAGTTCGCTTATAAATTAGAGGTATTTAAAGATAGGGGTAATATAAACGATATAAATGACTTAGTATTTCTCTTATTTATATTATATAAAGAGATTTACTCTATTAGAGATAGTTTTAATCTTAGTCTTCGACGAAGCCACGAGGAGGAATAAGTAGTATAGGTAAAATAAGTTCTAGTAGAATAAAGTCTAATTACTAAAGATTAATTCTAAGTTAGATACGGATTATCAGACTACCCTAATATTAATAAATACTGCACGGCTAACTAGGAGCTAGTTAGAGGTTTTAACGTAAAAAAGGATAGTCCTTCTACCCGTAACGGGTTATAATAACTTCACTCTATAGTATATACGATAGTATAACTTATAACTAGCGTAAACTGTCTAGTTATTAATATCTTAATAGCGAGGGCTAGCCTCCTTAAGACGTAACTAACTTATTACCACTTAGATTAATCAATATACTCTAAGTTATAAGAATTTTGGAAATTTCTCCGTCAATATATTACTAATAATTTAACCCCTATTTTTTCAGGCGCGGGAAGGGTATTTTATAGATAGTCCTCGTTAGCCTAGAACAACTTTACTCCTTAAAGAATTAGAATTATCCTACGGTAAATTTAGCTTAACGGTAAGTTTCTATTCCTTCCGTAGAATAATAGTAGCTAGGTCTTTAGACGGTCTATTTCGCTTATAAGATACTTAGAAGCCCTACTAGCTATTTATAAGGGTCCTGAAATAGAATTCTTTATATTCCGGAAAATAGCTTAGGAACTATAGTAAAAGTAAGCTCTATCTAAGAATATTAAGAGGGGTTTTACTAGTATTATTTAACTAATACTAGGGTATTTTATTATGATTTACGCTCTACAGTAGCTCTAGTAAGCTATATTTAGAATTAGCGCGTTATAGTCGTATTCTATATTTCTTATCCGTTCTAGAAATAGCGATAGCTTTATTATAGTCTATTTAAAGGCTGTCGGATAGCATTTCCGTCCTACTACGTTATACTAGGCTAGTAATACGCGTGTAAATCAGCGAATTATTAAGATAGTCTATAATAGATAAGATTATACTACCCCTTAGTAATACTTCTATATAATTATAATATAGAGGTTTTACCGCTAGATATATCGGTGTTAGACCGTCTTTATTATATATTTACTACTAGTCCTTAGTATTTATAAGTAGGTATTTAAGGATAGTTCTATATTTTAGAGCGCCTTCCTAGGACCTAAGAAGCGTATAAAGCGGCGTCCTTCCGGCCTTATCTTTATTCTATAGAGAATTTAAGAAAGTATATTAATCTAAAACTAGCCTAACTAGACCGAGATCGCCGAACTTAATAACGTAATATAGAGTAGTTACTCGGTTAATATCTTGATAAGCGTAGTCTACCCTACCTACGCTATATCTAATACTAAGCCTCATACTAGTCCAATTTAAAGTCTTCACTATAAGCATAACTGTCTACGTAGATAGCTACGCCCTGCGTTTTACTAACTAAGTAGACTAATTTAGATTAGCCGGGCTTCGCCTAGCGTCGTAGTCTAAAATTATAGCCCCTATTATTATTTTTAATAAAATATCTACGCTTCATCACTTTAGATATTTAACTAACTATAGTATCCTAAATTCTACTATATATATTATAGAGCTAGCACCTTAATTATTATAGAGCTCCGGTTCGGCGCCTTTACTAACGAGGTTTCGGATAATCTCTAAGTAGCTCGAGGTACGGGCGAATATAATAGCTATATAACCCTTATTATCTCGGGCGTTAAGGTAGTCGCTCCCGAGTAATATCAAGATAATAAATAATATTATAGGGTTATAACCTAGTTTAACGGCCTTTATTAATAGAGTTTAGCCTTCCGAGTCTCATATCTCTATTAGCTTAAAATTAGAGTACTAATTTTCTAGCGCCCCTAACTATTTACCGCTATTATAATAATAGTATAAGGCCTTAAAGGTAACAACTACGTCTTATTAAGTTAAACGGTCCAGGGCTCAATATAGCGCGCTAAAAGAATATATAAGCTATGATCTAGTATACTCTTAATTAAGTCTTCGTGGGTAAGAAAAGCCTTAAACCTAGTATATTTAGATTCTAGTATCTTCGCGCACTCGTACGAATCGAACTTAACTACGGTTTTTATAAACTTAGGAAGATCTACTTTAATATAACTAAGTAGTTCCGTAAGCGCTTCATTATAGTTATAATAGAAGATAGAGTAGAAGATAGAACGTAAATTTTTATTAAGTAGAAATACGTATCTAGTCTTAAGGAGCGCCGATATTTCTACCTTATAATTACTAGTAATTAGTATTTCGAAGAAATCTATATTATAATTTTTAAGGAGCGAGATTAGATAGTCTACCATTTACGGATTTTTATCGCTTAAAGCGATAAATAGAAGATATTTACTAAGAAGAATTTCCCGCTTCTCAAAGTTATAATAGTCGTCTACTCCTAACGCTTATAGAGATACTAGGGGTGTTTTAATAATAAATTAAAGGCTTATAAGATCATCTACTTTAACTACTACTCTTATAACTTCTCTTATATTATAGATGTTCTTAAGATATTAAGGGAATTAATTTACGAGTAATATAAGCGCTATTAGGTACTTATACGCTATAGAAGATCGAAAGATATCTTATATATTATAGTCCTTCTATTCCTTATAGTCGAGGAGTACTCCCAGAATCTAATCGTAAGTCAAGCTACTAGTATATCTATAGTCAATATTATAGTCTACGTTTTCGGTAATCTATAGATTAAACGTATAATATAGGACGTGTTTTAGGTAGTAGTCTACTAGCGTCGGGTTTACTCTATAAGCGAATAATTTTTGAACTACAGCAACGTTACTTACTTAACACGCGTAACTTATCAGTGTTAGGCCTTTATAGTCCCTTATATTAAGGTCGAATCCCTCTTATATTAGTATTAGTATTATATTTACTACCGTATCATACTCGAGCTCTTATAATAATTTAGTAATATAGTATAGAAGTATTTTACCGTAATTATCTTCCTCTACTTTTTATAATCTAATAGCGGCCCGAATCTTATCTATATTTTCTAGGGTTATAATCACCTAAATCATAGTTATGAATAATAGGTTTAGACTTACTATTAGTATTAAGGACTAAACTCTACGATAAGAAGTAAAAGAAGGGGAAAAAGAAGGAGAAGTCTAGGGCTCTACTAATGATTAAGGAACGTCTTCCGTACGCCGCCAGATCTATTTATAAACTTATAGTAATCATTATAAAAGTTACCCTTTAAGATATACGCTATTATCTTAATAGAATTCTCTAGAAGGGATTAGAGTACTAAGAAGACGCCTTATTACTAGTAGCCGTAACTTAAAAGGGCCTAAAATGTTCATGGTCTATAACTCGAACTACCTACGGTCTCAGGCGAACTATAATAAGAAACGTATATATAAGTTAATATTATTAATTATCTAGCTAAACTTACTATAAAGCCTTTAATCTCTTCCCTAGCGTAGGTATAAGTCTTTATACGTCTAATACTACGTTAAGCGATCTAGTTACGTAATAGATATTATATAAAGCTATAATATATTATACCCCGCTTCTAACGTCCGGATATCAAAAGAGGGGTATATCTATACTCTATTATACATAGTAACCATATAACCTAGATATACGTAATGGATAGCGTAGCGTAGGTTACTCAGGTCTTAACTAAGCTAGGGAAGCTATTAAATAAGGACTAAGAATAATCCGAGAATAATTTAGGGTTACTATTAAGAGCGTAAGCTAAGATAATCTATTCGTTAGGAGAGGATTAACGGTTCTCTAGGATTCTTTCCGTAAAGATTATTAGAAGAAGAAGAAGAAGGTATAGTCTAATAATTAACTTTATTTAAGCCTAATCTATTTACTATCGGACGACGAGCGTAAGCGATAGAGATAAAACCTAATTTCTTTCTAGTTCGCAGCTTCGAAATAAGTACCGAACTATAGGGACTAGCGTAGCTTCGTTCTCTATAGTATTTTAAATACTAAGACGGGTATTATTGAGTGTAACCGTAGGCTTCGGTTATACTAATACTTCCTCTTTATAGAGTACTAAAAGGATAATCTAGGATTTCTTAAAATCCGCCAGCCTGATTTATAACGGATAAAAGAACGGATAAGTATTACTAAAGATAAAGGAATACTACGTAAGTATATCTCTATAGGGTAGAAGTTAGACCGGCTGTTTATTTAGCTATTTAGGTTAGTATTACTAGTTCTAGTACCGACAGCGCTTACGTATATAGAGTAATACACGCACACCCCTAGTAATAACGTAGGTGCTGATAAGAAACAGCGTCATAGCTATTAAGAAAAGTAAAGTAGCTAGTTACGTAGTATACTTTAAGTAGATTAGTATAAAGGCCGCGGTAACGAAGTTCGCTAGTAATATTACGCCAGCTCTACATTAGGTAAAAAGGACGTATAATATCTATATTAATATAAATGTAGACCCTTATTACGATCAACTCCGTCTTTTTAATTAAGATCCTATAGTTTTAGGTAAGTACCTACCTAGCTACCTTACCTAAATATCGGCTAATACGAGCGGAACCCATAAAGAATTTAACGTTAAAGATTTTAACGTTAAAGATTTTAACGTTAAAAATTTTAATATAGATACTTAGCTTCTATCTATTTAACCCCCGTAGACTATAAGCGTACTTTTCCGGGGATCTTCTAATTTTACCTATTAATAGTATATAGAATTTCTATTCGTTACCGTTCCCTCTCTAGCTTTAGTACGATCTTAGCGTATAACTATAAAGTCTAAAGCCGGAGTTATAATAACGTCTATAGAGGTATAGTAAATATTACCCTTTAATAAGGGTATATCCGATATCGTAGGAGAGCCGAGGGTAGAGACTAGAATAATAGCGTTCTTTAACTATACTTTTTAGTTTACATGTTCTAGGCCGCTTATTCGCATGAAGTAGAAAGAAGGATAGTTCTATAACTAGTTAGGATTATATTCTATATAAGTAGTACTAACTAACTTATATTATTTAGATTAAGTAATCCCTATATCAGTCATATTCTCCCGGGTAGAGTAGGATCGACACGGACCTCTATACCGTTTTTTCTTCTAAACTTAACCTCACCCTTTAGCTAGTCAGCTATACCTCTTAAAGCCTACTTTAGGGCGTCATCTGTTATCCGCTGAATACTATACTGTTCTATAAGAGCTCCTAATAATCTTTCTATGATCTCTGCTAGTTATATAAAGAATAGATAACGTAACGCTATATACAGACTCTATTTATAGACGTTATAAATTATATATATTATAATTACTTTCCGGCGATCGGATTAGATTAGAAGGATTTAGTAGTACGTAATAATACTATATAATAACGTATATATACCGTTCAGCCTTTCCTCGCGAATATTACGTTACCTAACGTTATTAGCTTCCTTACGGCTTCTAATAGAAATAGAAATAACTAATAGTAAACTTATAACTATTTAGCTATAAATCGCAAGTCCGGTCGACGCTTAGTTAATAGTAAGGTAGAATAGACTCTACCTATTAGTATTTCTATCCGTATACTAATAAAGTATAGAAGCTATTTCGCTATACGAGGTAGAGCCTTCTAACCTAGCTTTAGGAGAGCTTATAATTAAATATACCTATTAGATGACTGATAATATATAGTTCAGCGAACTAAGAATCTTCTATAGAGACTCGGAAATTATAACACTCTTCCTAAGCTAGTCCGGATACTAAGTTACCCGCTATAAACCCTAGTAGAATACCCGGATGGTATTCGTTTATAAATCTTAATAGATTAAAGTAGAAAGTTAGCTTTAATTAATATTACTACCCTCTATTTCTATAAATAAAGTCATTAATATTATCTATTCTAAAGGCTTGCATATCTTTCTAGATATCAAAACGGTACTACTAGTAAGTAGTTAGGTATATATAATTAACTTAAAGATATTATTCCTGAGCCCATTCTAAATTATAACTTATTATATATATATATAGGATTCTAACTATCTACGAGCTACTCGCTCGTTATCGCGTTTTATCTACCGAATAGCTCAATCCAGTAGTAACCTATATTAAAACTTAGTCTTCATCCTAAATTCCTCCTATACTCATATACGAGCTAGAAATTTAAGTTCTATAATTAAAGTTCTTAAATTTAGGTAAAGCGGATGCTCCGTAAGTTTATCTCTAACTAAAGTTCCTATTTAGACCCTTATATTGCTATCTAGGGAGTATTAGGCCCTATTTATATATATATTAAACCTAGGAGCGCAGCGCTATCAGGTAATGAAGAATATTATAGAAATAACCTTATTCGCTTCCTTTTACTATAGTATAGGGATTCGAGAAGCCTCGTTAACTAGTAGGTAGACGATCCTTAGATAACTACTAGATTAGATTTCGGGAATATATCACTATAGCGCATACTAGTATTATTTATAGATAGTAGGTTAAGCGGAGAGCCCTAGCTTTTCTTAAGACTATCTTAGTACTTAGTATTATTACTATTATATAAATACATAAGCTAGACTGAACGTAGCAATTAAAGCTCTCTACGTAATTATATATTAATTAATATAAGTAATCTTAACGTATTAAGTATATAGTTTAATAGAGATACTAGTCTAATTAAGCAAGATAACCTTAGCTACTTAAAGAGTACGTAGCTATCTTACCTATCTATTCTAACTATACTCTCTTAAATAAAACCAGTCGGATATCTTATAAGGACGGTCGTTTATACTACTTCCTTAGGGCGCTAGTTTTATAGGGCTAGATAACGTAAATTTCTAGGTTTAAGTTTCACCGGGAATACTAAACTAACCCCGTGCTTATTCTTACTATTTCGGTCTAGTATTAGTACTACGCTCTACTCTAGCTTTAACGTAATATTTCTAATAAGCTATAGTTCTAGTGGAAGGGGATTTGATACCTAGTTTATAGTAAAGTAGTAAATACTAATAGAAGTTTCAGCAAAGCCTAGTATATAAAACTATATATATTTATATTAGCCTTAAAGAGAGTAAAGGTTACTTATATTCTACCTCTTTCTTTACCTTTTATATCAGCTTATTATATTCTCGCCTAAGCTAAAGTAATTTATTAGCGACTTTCCTTTCCCTAAAATTAGAGACTACCTGAATTACGCTACTATAGATATCTATCTTAAGCTATAGATAGAGTCACCTAAATTACTAAAGCTAAGCCGCGATTTCCAGCCTCTTCCGGAATATTTTATTATACGTAGATAAAACTAGGTAGAAGGCTACCTTCTAGTAACTAGTTTAAATATACTATTACCGACGAAGATAAACGCGTACCTAAGTAAAAATATACTTATAAATATTACCTTAATAGGACTACTTGGCTTACTATATGAACTATATAGGTTTACCTAACCGAATCAGCCTAACTTAAGTACGACCTAGATAAGAAAAAGTTCTTAGTAGATAGTAGATAATAGTCCCTTTCTAATATAGATTAGTTAAGTAAACTAAATATTCTAGACTCTATTGATCCGCTAATCATACGGCTTATCTATAATTTAATGAGAAAAATAATACGGGGTAAAGTAAGGTAAAGTTAATATAATTTTAATTCTTCTCTCTCTATATTCAGTCTTTCTTCTATAGTTAAGGTATAAGCTATCGGAAGTAGACTCTAGTAAATACTATAAGACTCTAGCTATAAGATCTAGCGGAGATTATAGCTATCTATAGTTTAGTTATATTTACTACCCTAGTATCCTATAAGACCCCTAAAAAGCCCGTACTTATAACTTCCTTTTCGTTACCCCTCCTCCACCTATCCCTAGGTATATAACTATAAAATCTATAGCGTTATACTCTTTTCTTAAAGATTCTACTTAGGTTTATCTAGCTCGAGTATAATATACTAAGAAGAAGGGCTACGATCTAGTATTATTAAGGAAGGCTATTAAGGTTCTACTAAGCCTATTTAATCTACTAAGCCTATTAAAGCGGCTTAGTCTTCTTAGTCTACTCCGCCTCCTATCACTATAAACTCCTCTAATATTAATATTACCGACTCCGAGATTACCACCAAGTACAGCTACTATAAAATCTTGGTTAATAAGGGTCCGAGTGGCAAAGTTTACACCCCTAAGTAGGTAGACTATATGTTTAAAACTGAACGCCGGGTTCTAAAGACTAGTATACTTCTTATCAGTATTAGTAGTAATAATAGCACCACTTTTACTACCGGTATTTTAGCTAATAAGTATAGCCTTACTTAGGAAACTAAAGAAGGTATTTAGGCGGCTAACTACTATAGGTCCCTCGTTATAGGGTCTACTATTAAGCTAGGTCAAGATACTATTATAGGTAATAACGTTAATATCCCCTTTTATAATCTCTTGCCTATACTTTACCCTAATAACCTAGCTGTCGGTGGTTGGGATTATAGCAGCCTTAATCTAGATACTACTATGGACTGTGCTAAAGTCCTAGAACCGGATTTTAAATATAAAGTAAGGAAGAAGATGTCTACTATTATACTAATAAAGAGCGTTTTCTATCCCTACTTTATTACTACGAACTAAAAGGCTCGTGCCGATAATATTCTAGACGGTAAGAAAGCCTCCTAGGCCTACGTTAAGTAAATCCGCTATAATATCCGCAACTTTAAGGCTACTTATACTCTTAAAAAAGTTATTATTCTCTAGACCGCCTCTACTAAGCGCTACGCTAATATCCTGTAAGGCGTTAACGATACTACGGATAATTTACTAGCCTTAATTAAATCTAGTTATAATAAAGTCTCTATTTTTATTATATATACTATTACGTCCGTCTTAGAGTACGTTCCGTATATTAACGGCTCTCTATCTAATACCTTTATACCGGGTCTGATTAACCTGGCTACCTATAAGCGTACCTATATTAGTAGTAATAACTTTAAGTCCGACTAGACTAAGGTTAAGAGTACTATAGCTAACTTTCTAATCTCTACTAGTATTAAGCTGACCTCAGTAGCCTTATATAACTATTTAGGAAATAATAACGGCCTTAACTTAAGTAAAACGGCCCAGTTCCGTTCTAAGGAGATTAGTAAGTCTAATATTATTAATAATATAGTGGCGGCTAATCATGTTTTATATAAGAAGAATAAGAAGCCTAACTACTACGTTATAATCAAGTATATACCAAATATAGGTGACACTAAACGCGCTATAGACGAGTACTATACTAAGATTTTTTACGGTAGCTACCAGACTATCTTTATATCTAATATATATGAAGATAGCTTGTTAGCTGCCCTATTAATAACTGACTTAGTCCTAATTACTAAGCTCTTTACTAAAATCCCGTAGAAGGAAGCTTTATATAAAAACTTCTTAGACTTTTACCCTATCCTGTCTATCCTCTTCTTTATACTTAAGGCTCCTCTAACGCCTCTAGGAATACCTATTATAAACGCCTTAGGTAAATAGCGCTCCGCCCTTATTAATATTATAATAGCCTATCTTAGACTATATCCTGATAATAATATAGCCCTCGAGTATAAGTATTATTATAGCTATATACTAATACCTACCGCGTTAGTTTAGTATATAGTCTTCACTTATAGAAATTTCTCCTTGTCATTAAATTTAGAATATTAATTAAACTTATATTTAATTATTATAAATCTAGTAACATACGTGTACCTATATAAAGTAGTCGCTTACTTATATCTATACTCTATTAATCTATCTTCTGAAGCTTTCGCCTAATACTTTAAAGTATTAAGGTAGCTAGTCTCCTATCCTTTAATACTACGCTAAGTCAGTCTATAAAGTCTGTAATTATTATAGGAACTAAAAATTAAGTCTAATTTAACGGATATCCTACTAACGTCTATCTCTACGTGGCGAGGACTCCTATAGCGAGATATAACCCTCTATACTAAGAGTTATATAACGGTAAAGTCTATTCTATCTAGTGAGATATACTAAGAGACACTCCGTTACCGCATAAATAGAAGCCCTATAAGCTATCAGTAGAGATATAGGAGCTAGGCTTTATAGATACTTACCGTAAGTAAGCGAGCGATTTCTACGTGATACTAAGAGCTTACGCGTACGTGATACCTCGGCGGAGTACGCGGTTTGATTCTATTAGAGACTTACTTCTAGTAGTCCTTAGTAATCTAGAGAGCCATAGATAGTAATCACTAGAATACTACGAATATCCGCTAGTAAGTAGTCTTAAATAGGCGTAGGTTGATTTTATTTATAGGTTATAGAAAAACTAGAACTCGGTAGAGAGAATATACTTTAAAGACGGATAAGAAGAGTTATATCTTTAAATAGCGGAAGGTAAGGATCGCTATATACTTAAGAGTATATTTAAGATAGGAAATTATCTTATTATAGTAATTATTAGAGATTAATATAATATGTTTAATAAGTAACACCTAATAGACTAGATTATAGATAACTTAAGTAAGTATTATAGTATTACTAAAAGTCTAAGATATTAAGGATCTGGAGACTTTCCTAGTCAGCCCGTATTAAGAAATATAGGATATTTAGGCTCCGTGCGCGTAAGTAATAGATCTTTAAATTCTTTTATATAGTTAGGAATTTTGGTGTCCGATATGAGTAGTAAATATTAAAGAGGAATATTATATAAAATATACTTTACTAAGACTAAATTAATCCGGAGATAGTTAGCTACTATATTATATATCGCTTAACTTTCTCTCTCCGAATAAGAATTAACTAGTAGTAGATAGATTAAATTAAAGTATCCTTACGTGATCGAGGCGAATTCTGACGCGTTATACGTTAATAGAGCTTCTGAATTATAACTAGACGTTAAACTTAAAAATTAGCGATAATTATAAAGAGTATCTGTCTAGTAGAGAGGGTAGGTAATAATTTAGTTATCTTTATCAGTAAGGTTACAGCAGGTAATATTACTAGGTTATAAAGGTAATATTA
Organism: Dicorynia guianensis; assembly: GCA_037013595.1. Lineage (NCBI taxonomy): Eukaryota > Viridiplantae > Streptophyta > Magnoliopsida > Fabales > Fabaceae > Dicorynia > Dicorynia guianensis. The sequence continues at coordinate 254,249 of JASUAB010000017.1, forward strand.
GTAAGATAAAGAATATGATCTCCGGACCATAATCGAGCTTATATAATATCTACTTAAAGAACTTAAGTAGGTTTTCCTTACTCTAGATTTTTAATTAATTCTTATTATAAATATGACGGGACGTATTACGGGTTTTTACGGGACGCTATCTACGGCCGACCTCTTATTATCTACTAAAAAGTTTAGCTTATTTAATAGATAAATTATCGGTACTATTAACTAATATATAATAGGTATAATACGCTCCGTAGTGATTATGAACAGCCCGTTCTAACTAAGTTAACTTTATTTAGCCTAGGATAAGTAATTATAAAGTTCAGTCTTAAGGAGAAGTTCGGGATTTATCTTATATATAGTTACTCTTATATCTTACTATCTAAAATTATACTTGGTTCCCCGCTACGTAGAATATTAGATTAGTAGATAAAGCTAGTTCCTTTAGCAGAGAATCTGACCCTACTATACGGTTATATCTTTATCCTTATAAATAATTCCTAATTTTATCTCTATAAATATCGCCGAGGCCCGTTATCTAAAGACATATTAAATACTAATAAGGTATTTTTTAACGATATTTCTAAATACTTAAAAGAGAATGGAGTTAAGTTATCTTTAGATATTTAGGTATTAGAATTAGGCTCTGATAAGCAAATACAGGAATTTATAATTAAAGACGAGGGTATAATTATATTAGAGAATAGAAGCGTTAGAGAATCTTCAGTCCGTACCACTATAGGATAGATATTTTAATCTAGTAATAACGGTTTAATCTATCTAAAAGGTAACGAAACGTATAGGGGGCCTCCGACGGGCCTATATATAGTTTTTAAAGATAGTAAAGGGCTCCTGACGTTAAATTCCTTACTTAACCTACTTTAAGTAAAGGGGATCTTATAAGCACCCGTATAATAAACGATTACCTATCTATACTATAAGATACTAGTTTCTTAAATTAAGATACTTTAGGTCGGACTCATTTAAAGTTCTAACGTAGGATCTAAGTAGCTGACTCGCAAGCTAATACGAGATATTTATATATAGCTTTTATAAACTAGTCTCGGGGATGACTATATATATATAGCCTATCTCGGTGAATACGGTTATAAATAATACTTTTATAGCTATTACTATAAACTCTAGTATACTAGCTTCGCAGCTTTCCATAGTTTTAGGGCCTTTAACGAGCTTAGTAGCTATTATATAATACGTAATTATTTTGATATAAAGCTCGTCCGAAAGACTAATAAAAGGGGGAAACGTAGAACTAGATTCCGAAGGAACTATAAGGTAAACGGCGCCTAGTCTTGATAAGATAATATAATCTAAGAAGGTTAAAAGCTAATCTTATCTAATATCTTATAATACTATTTCGCCTTTATTTTATATTTAGTATATCTTACTCTAAGAGATATTTTGACTTATATAATGTTTTAAAGTTTTTAGAATGATCGGGGTTATTAAATACCCTAATATTTCGTAGACTATTATAGTAAATTCCTGTTAGTTCTCCTAAATCTAAGTAATTCTTAGATAACTTAATCTAAGTATTAAGATTCAGTTCTCGTTTATAAAGCGTATTATTCTCTACTAGACTATAGATAATATCGAAAATATCTTCGTTATTAGTTAATAGTAGTAGATAGAGTGGAATATTTAAAGACTAAAGAATTAGCTGATACTACTAGATACGTAAGAAGTATACTTTATTAACCGTTAATATAAGTCTATAATAGATAGCTTACTCTTAAGCTCTAATAAAGTACCTTCTTAGAAGTTAGAAGCCTAGTTTTCTTATTAACCGGTACTTGAATTTAAGCTAAGTACCTCCTCAGATTATTAAAGATACTGCGCTGTACTTACTACCTAAAAGACGGTAGAAGTAACTAGTAACGGCACGTCTACTAAGAAGAAAGTATTAACTAAAACTTTAAGCTTAATTCTTTAAACTTAATAGTTAAGAGCTTGCTAACGCCGAAGGACGACGCGTATAGGAAAACTAGTATACCTCTACTAATATTTACTATAAGACTTAATATTTTATAAACCTTATTTTGACGATATATCTATTATCTAGATAAAGATAGTTTATTACTAGCCTTTAGTAGCTCGTCATAGCTCCTAAGCGTTTTAGATAATACTGCTAGTTTATCCTCGTAGCTACGACACTATAGTTATAGATAGTAGAGAAGTTTATCGGTACTCAAGCGAGTACTTCTATAAGCTATAATATATTAAAGGGGGTAAAAATATAAATTATTTACTAGTAAGATAAAGGTAAAGTCGCCTCTTATTTATAATAATAGTTACGTGATATTACCTAGGTCATAACGCTCTAACTAGATACTATACGCGTTATATATACAGATTATAGGTGATAAGTGATAAATTATAGACGATAGGTGACGCTCCAGGTGACAAGTGATAAATTATAGATAATAGATAACGTTCTAGGTGATAATACGGAACTTATATACGTAAGATAGGAGTTTAAATAATATATACGTTACTAGAACTATTTACCGTTAAGTACCGTCTAGCTTCCTCTTACTTCCTCTTTTATTATCTTATAACCTTCTATATCCTATTATAAATTTAGTAGTAAATTATTTAAGCCTACTTCACGTAACGAGGAAACGGGATAGTATATAAGCTTTAGTATCTACTCTTAGATTTTACTATAGTAAACTTTACGTCAGATATCCTGTAAAGCTTCTACTAGAAAACTATCTTATAAATAAGATTGAATATACCTACTCCAGCGTCTTATATTAATTACGGTATACTAAACGGTATAAGCTCTATATAATATATAAATTACGGGAAGAATCCTTAGATAAGTAATAGGTATATCTTATTAAAGTTAAAATACTTAGACTAGTTTATTAAGCTAACGCTATATACCCTTAGCTAATCTATATAAATAATATTACCTTGAAGCGGACAATAATCGAGCGTTTAGGGGGAAAGCTATCTACTACGCTCTACTTGATTAATCTTACGTATAATAGGAACGTAGAAATTACTCTATTCTCTTAATATTAGTAGGCTTATCATTTTCTGATAATTTACGAGGACCTTTACGCGTATAAATAGGACCCTTAAAGAATATAGGCTAAAATCTACCGAATTCCTAATTGATAATTACCTTAATTCGCCTTTTATAATAATTAATGATTACGTTATACTCTGAGATGTCGTTATAGTAAAATATAAGTTTAGTAGAATAAGACCTTTATAAAGGAATAGATACTAGTTTTTCTCGAAGTACTATTTCTAATATTTAAAGGGGTGGTACTAAAATTCCTCCTAGCCCTCTAATTTTTATAGATCGTAGGCTATATAAATCGTCTAGATAGCGTTAAAGCTTATAAAGATACGGGCCTTTATCTTCCTCTTCTAGATTATATAGCTTTTCCCTTTCCTTATACATCATAATAAGGTAGTAAATCCCGTCCGTAAGAAAGGCGTACTTAACTTCTAGAACTAGGATACTCGTATTCTTCCGTAGATAACGAAGATAGTTAGCTTCGTTTATAAGTCTTTTATAGCTAAGCCTAGGAATATAAGTTCCGTAATATCCCTTAAAGTACTCGTATTAACGTAGCGTTCTCTTACTAAAAAGTATAGAGTTCTTAAAATATTTCCGCTTAGGAGTGGCTCTATCGTCTTATATCGTATAAATAAGTTAAATGGCTTTATCATTTCCGTTATATTTATAGTTAGACTATACCGTTAAGGATATATAAATTAATAAATAAGTAAATACTATTAGCGGGATAAATTTTAGACGTTCGTCTATTACTTACTCTAGATAATCCTAGGATAACGAATCGTTTAAGCTAATCATATACTTCGTTTAAGAAAATAATTTTTAATAGATAAATAGTATTTCCGCCTGCGCTACTTCTTATAACTCTTTCTATACCGCCCTTATAAGTCGGCTAGGTTAAGAGGTCTTATATACTTATATTCTTCCGTCTTCGTGTCCTTATATCCTTATAGGATTATTAGGTTTAGGACTATAGATAACTCGGCGTATACTACGTAAGTATACTTATAGATCCTATACTAAAATCGCGTTTATAACGAATCGGGATACTGAATAATCTACCTTACGGGACCTTATATACACGAAGATATAAAGGTATAAAAGGTCCTTTGATAGACTAATCTCTATAGTAGGTATTATAAATTATTAGCCTATAGTACTACTTAAATATTACGCTCTTTATAAAAAGCTTTTAATAGGTAATATTAAGTTCGCTTAACTTAGCTCCACCGCGGCGTAGACTATAAAGGATATACTACTACGTTAGAGCTAGGATAGACGTTAGTTACGTACGCGAATTATACCTTAATATAGCTAACTTATAACTTATATAAGAAACTTTCCTTTAAAGCGCTCTTAGTAGCCTATAAAGTAGATATAACAGCGCCCAGCCCCTAGAGTATAAGATAAAGGATCTCAAAAAGCTGGAGTATAAACTATTAGCTATAGAAAGGAAGAAGCGGCGGCGGCGTCTACTTTCTAAGTATCATTCTAACTTAGATATAGCTTCTTTGAGCCCTGCTGTATCTATATTAATACGTCGAGGAGAGGACCTTTTATAATTAGTAATTAAAGGGAAGAATATCAGTCGTCGGTTATTATAGAACGTAAGATTAGTATTCTCTAAGCTAGTATACCCCTTCATTATCTTCCGTAAATACTAATACTTTTATCTCCCGGAGAATCTCCCCTAATTTAAGCTTTCTATCTAATCACTTTAATAGACTAACACTCCCTAAGCTTCTATTAATAGTACTAGGCCGCTACCTCCGTTCGCTAATTATAATTCCGTCCCTAGCTATATCTAAACCCCTTTGGTAGCGTTAGAACAAGGGTAATACTATTAGTATACTCGCTAGGAGCATGATAAGCTATTCCTTAAATTAGGCCTATAAGAAAAGCTAAACGCCGTTATCTATACTCCGCGTTAGAAGCGCTATAGTCTTCCTATATTATAACTTATATATTTTGTTATTAGAAAGACGATAAACCTAAAGGTAAATTATTTTAATATAGCTACTTAACTCCGCTAGGATACTAAGTCCGAGGAGGGTTAGATATATGGTCTTCTATTAAGTACTCGCTTAAAGCGGTAAAATAAATCACGCTAGATATAGTACTAGTAGTATATTAGAGAACGCGTTCTACGCGCTAAATAAGTAGCCGGAGACGAAGAATACGCGTAAGTTATACTTTACTATACTCTCTCTAAGTATCGCGTTCTATAAGTTATCTATTAGAACGCACTATATAATTACTAGGAAACTCGCGATAATAGCGAGTACTATATTAGAATAGGTAATAAAATAGAGGAGGTCCTAATCTTTCGCCGTCGGTCTCTATATTATAGCGAGGAATATAACTATAGTAACCTTATCTAGTCTAATAGCGTAGTCGAATACGAATACTACCGCGAAGCTATACTTTAACGCTTCCTTTAATAACCTAGCGGTAGCTATCATTAACGTATAATTACTAAACCCTATAGCTACGGCCTTAGTAGCTAAGGCTAGCGAAAGAGCGTAGTAAATCTGTCAGCTATGAATAAGTATAGAGATAGGCTATATTTACGCCGGCTACCCTTACCTATAATATATACGTCTAACTAAGAGCCTACCAACCCTACTAGGTAATTTTTAACGTTATATATAAACGTAGTACTAGGACTAGCGTCGTTATCGTAGTAAGGCTATACGTTAGACTAAGCTATAAAGGCGTACGTCCGCCGTAGGCGCTGACCTTAATAGCTATACTTATAGTAATTTTATAGCGCGTGGAAGAATAGCGTAATCCTAGCTTTTATAATTTAGCCTAGGCGTAACGTAAGAGAAGTTAGAATCAGCTATTACTAAAATTAAGGATATAACTATTAGGAAGACGCTACGGATTTCCTTATAGATTTACTAACCTTTCCGCTTAAGAGAGAGTCCTAACTACCGCTAGTAAGTTTATCCGCCGGAAACGTATCTATAGAAAACTTATAATTAGTATTAATTCCTTAAGGGCTATTAATTAAGTATCCGGGGGTATTTATTCGGCGGGAGAAAAGGTGTACCTAGTATAATCTTACCTACTACTAGCCTAGGTAGTAATATATATAATTTAATATCTATATCATCTTTACGCAGAACCTTGACAGCTGCGATCTATATATACGTAGAATAGAGGGTAATTAAAGTTTCTATTATTCTAGAAGCCCCGTCCTTATCGTAGTCTATCATGTCTTACCCTATAGATAGTTAATATACAGGCTTCGCTTTAGCTCAGTAGGAAGCTGAATAGGACTTTATAGTAATATATTACTATATATTAAAAATCGTAAGATACGGAGCTAAGTATACTAGTTAAACTTAAGAACTTTAGTAGGTTAGAATACTAATAGAGTAGCGCGTATTAGGGATCGCGCCTAAATTAGATATCTGCTACTAGTAGTCGTCTTAAGCTACCCGGCACGAAAATATAAATTTATATATTTAGAAAATATAGATATAATATTAGCTTTTAACTATACGCGGCGGGTCTTGCCTATAATTTATATCTATGCTGAGAGACTACGGCTACTATTAGAGTACGGTATTTCTATACTACTACCCTTAACTACCCTCTTTAGCGTACTCTACGAAACTAATCTTATATAACGGCTATACGGTGTATGCCTAGTTAGAATACGTCTCTACTAGGAGTTTATAAAGACTATGACCTAGATTCCGTTCCTTATTAATTATTATTTTAACCTCCCTCCTAATTTTCTTAATAGGTCTACTAGAAAACGGGTAACCGTAGAAACTTAGGGAGATACTTACCTATAACCCCGTTAGCGCGCGTTCGGAACTTAGGTAATATAATATATTTAGTAAGTAGGGAAAGGTAAAGTATAAGGATAAATAGCGTCTAATACTTTACCGTATAAATAATAGACGTTAAGGAGAATTTCTTTAAAGAGATTAACTTTCTACGTATTTAATACTATAGAGTATACGTTAGACTATACCTATACCTGGCTTATTAGCCTATTAGTCTATTCTAGCGTATGCGTTTAAGGATTACCGCGTATATTAACTACCTCAGAGTAGTAGCGGCTTAGTAGAATTATTATCCCGCTAAAGTTTAGTATTACTTAATCCTATATTACTTAGGCTCGGTGATAGGCCGCTATCGTCTATTAAAGCTTAGTTAGCTTCTAGTCACTAGACGAAGCTTTATATTAGATAAAGTAGGCTTACCTAATCTAATCCCTCAGATAGGTTCTATTATTTATCTAGGCTCCTATAGACGCCTACTGCCTGCCGCGTGATACTTAGAGGCCTATTAGGGATCGCGCGGTATTTTCTAGACGTTAATATTTTTATCGTAAGCTAAGTTAATAATCTAGTTAATATTTTATTATTATCGCGCCGTCTTTTAGGGCGGCGAGCCGGGACCGAAGAAATAGATTTTATACTATATATTACTTAGCTTTGGTTTCGTTACTAAGACTTATAAGCGGTTAGGTAATATAAGAGTAATTTACTCTTTCATAGATCTAACTCCTTGAAGCTTGAAAGTTTAATTATACTACTTAAACGGTAAGCTTGATATAAAGGGACTCCGTCTATATCTAGTTCTAAAATAATAAGGACTCTAGCGCCCGTACCGGGTTATAAGAAAATTCGCTTTCCTAAATATTATTTATACTCTTACGTTCTAATGGGCCTTTTATACTAACGTTATATTAAAGTAGCGAACTAATATTACTAAAATACCTTTCTTAAAATCTGGAATTCCTACCGGCCTCTAATAAGACTAATATAGTTTATACCGCTATTAATTAAATAGCCTTACTAGGTATAAGATGTTTCACTTCTAACTAGACCGGCGAAAATTATATTTTAAATATTACTAATTAGTTTAGTCTACTATTAGGTTTCTATAATAGTGACGGTTTAAGATCGAATATCTAATCGTTATTTTAAGGTAAGTAGAAGGCCTAACTTATTACTAGCGTAGCGTAACGCCCGTACCGATTTCTTAAACCTTAAGATATTACGTCTAGGCCTAGGCATATATTTACGTATAAGTAATAATAGTCGTACGGGCTTTCCGAGCTAGCCCCCCTATCTAAGGAGCGCCGTTTAAATACGGTTTATAGTTATTCTATAAGAGTTACTGATGATATTTACTTATCTAGATCTTATTACTATAATTTATAGGATTTTAAGATAGGCGCTACGATTTTCTAATCTTATACTATCTAAATACTAACCCGGGGACTTAGATAAGATCCTCCTTATATACCTTCTAATTAACTATAGCCTCTCCTCTATAGTAGGTGCTCACTTCCGTCCGATGATATAATATAGCTAGTAGTTAATATAGATCCCTGCCTTAGCTTCTAAGCGTATTACCTTAGCCTAGGCCTAGCTAGTATCTACGGTCTATACGTCTACGGTTACGTTATACGCTTACTACTTTAAGATACCTTCTAGATTAGTAATAGCTATCTTAGTTATAAGTTCTTAAAGTTCCGGTAACCTATCGCTACTAACTACGTTAGATTTAATATTTCTATAAATAGCGGAAATCGCCCTAAGGACCGCGTTAGGGAGATTACTAGTATAATAGTATATAATACCGCTCATTCTATTAAAGCCTTAGGTAATATTAGCTATTTACCCCTTTATCTTATATACGCTACCACGTATAGGCTTACTTAAGTAGTTTACGTCTAATTTCTCCTACTATAGATAGCCTCTAGGCTTAAGTAGAGTACGTAAATTCCTAGTGATTTATTCCTATTTATACGCGGAGATAGCTAGTTATAATAATCTAGCGTAAACTAGGTTAAATTTATCTATTAGGTTATCCGGAAATGATTACTTAAAGCTTATCTTAGGCCGTAGGGTGATATTTTTAGGAAGCCTATCCTTTTATATAAATTATTAGCCGGAGATATTAACGCCTAGGAATATACCTAGCGTCTTATATTCTTTTATAACGCTAGAAATCTAGTTACCTATACTAGTACCGATATCTACTATAGTAAAGTCTAATAAAGTTAGAGATAGCTAATTAGTCACGTTAATAATTATAGGATAGATAAAATAGCTAAGGTTTCTATCTAAATATATTAGAGATACGGCTAGCCGCCGCGCCTAGTGATATACGTTATTTACTTAAACTAAAGATTATACTAATCTATTAACTTAGAGCTTAAAGCTATTTAGATATATCTAATATAGAGAGGGTTTTTAGGGTATAAACTTCTTAGACTTAATAGAGTTATAATTAAGTAGGTAGCCGTAAGGTATAGCGGCGGATCTAGCGGTTACGCCTTAATATAGATAAATTTACTTTCTTAGAATAACTTAATACTTAAATTCGTACGAGTTTAGCGCGGCGTATCTTTATATACTAAACTAACTTAGCTGTAGGTTAATTTAGGCTTCCTAGGATAGATATTCTCGGTAAGGTCGAGATCTAATTTTAGGTTATTTTAACTATTCGAAGAACTAATAGAAGATTAAGATAATATTAGCTTTTAAATAAGATTCTAAACTTTATATATTATTAATATATATAGATCTTACGTCCAGTCTTCCGACGTTTTACTATAAAATATATATATAAATATATCTCGTTCGCGCGCTCTAGCTAATAGGACTATATATTATTATCACTTAAGTAAATAGAATAAGTACTATTATATCTTTACCGCTATAATTTATAGATAGATAGTATCCGCTTACTAGGGAGTTAATAGAATACTACTTTCCTCTAATCTATATTATAACCGGTAAGCTGAATAGCCGCTTTAACTAGTATTTAAATTAATATTTATATAGGTACTCCCGTAGATCAGTTACTAGCGGAGAAGCCGTAATTTAATTTATCTAAGATAAATTAATTAATCTAGCTGTTTACTATAGCGGTTATATTCCTTATAACGTTAACTCTATAAACTAATATAGGAGGGTGATCTAGCTTTTAGAGGTCCGGTAACTAGCTTACTATATAATACTACTTTACTTAGTCTAGTAGGATCTCTCTACTTAGTTATTATTTCTAATCTACTAGACGATATACGCTCGGCGTAGGGTATAAGTATAATTATCACGGTTACGCTAGTTAATATTAGCGTATTAAAGCTTTCTTTCGCTATTATCAGGGGTATATTTACTAATAACTTTAATCTGTAGTTATAGGTTATACTTATATAGTTACTATATTCGTATGCGGCTATTATTATCTACTATATTTAGATATAGCGCCGTAGAACTGAGAGTGTAGTAAAGGTCGAGGGAACGGTAAAAGCTAAGAAGTAAGGAAGGAAATAGGATTTCCTAATTTCCTAAGGTCTATAAGCTATAAAGCCGGTAGCTCTAGGGCTAAGAATTATATAGCGCTTTAATCTAGAGGATATCTAAGTTAGTTAAATTAGATATTTTATATATAATACTTCCTATATTAGCGGAGGTATTATCTCTTTTATAATTTATTTTACGTCGGCCTTTAATTTAGATTAATCTAAGATAGTTTTATTTATAAGATATACGCGAGACTTTAACTAAAAAAGAAGTCTAGGATAAATTATTCCGGCTAAGCTATTACTATATTTATATCTATAAAATCTATTTATAATTTCTAATAGTTCTTAGACTTTATAAGGATTACCCGTATCGTCCTTAATCTCCGGCGTCCGCGTAAGTTAAGCGTAATTATAATCTATAGAAGTATCTTAGATTAGAAATTTACTACCTTAGGGTAATTATTAAGAATAAAGATAACTAGATTCTACTTAATAGCCCTTACGTCTAGTTATTATAAGAATATCTGCTTAGAGATTAGCACCTAACTCTATCTTCTCTATAGTCTAGTCGCAGAGCTAGTTATAAAAGTAGTTATAATATAGTATAGATACTTCTTTCGCGGCTACTATAAAGTACCTTAGTAAATCTACCCTATAAAGCGCGCTAATAGGATACGCTCGGCGCGCTATATTCTTAAATCCTTATACCTTAAGTACGACGGGTAAGCGTCTAATCTATATAAAATCTATATCTAATCTTATCTAGAAGCTTAAGATATTAGTAGATATCTTACCTAGAATATACTAGAGGCTAGTTATATTATTCTAGCTAATGACTTTTACGCGTTTAATATCTAACTTTATCTATTATATATACCCTCCGTACCGGAGCGTTAATATTATACTTTATAGAATACTTACTACGTCTACTTTAGGAAGCCAGACTATTATTATATAGACGTTTACTATATTAAAATATAATACGTACTACTTAGGGGCTGCTAATCTAGTATTAGTCTCCCTAATTAAGGATACGTTCCGCGGGAGGGTTTCGCTACGTAGAAATAGCGTATTAGAGATATTAAAGCTATAGTATATTACTATTAAGGATCACTCTATAATAAGGTCTATAAGCTACTAACTAGTTCCTATAATAATATTAGCTACTCTTAATATTAGCCTAATTAGTATCTTAGGCTCTAAGAGGCCCTTAATATCTATAATAAGATAGTATTATATTCTTAATCTTCTTTTATTATTAAGCTACTTTATAATTCTTTAAGCGTACTTAGTATACCTCTAGGATATAGATTTATTACGTCTAAGGCTATACGTAACGCTCCTATTATATATTATTATCCTAGTAAAGGTAGTATATCTAGTATATCTAGAGGGATAGTAGTCTCCGATACTAGGTTTTAGTAAAAGTTAAGGCGCTCTTACGTAGCTACTAAGTAAGATAAATAAGGCCGTAAAGGAGAGAACGTTACTTTTAAGATAAGATTTTATACCTAGTAGACCTTAATAGCGCTTAGCCTAGCTCTTTACTACGTAATATGGACTTATAATTAATAGTAACTATTAATTAATAAGTCCTACTAGGATATAAGACGGAATAGGAAAGTAGTAAGAAAAGTTTTAGATCTTCTTACCCGTCGTTAAAAGTTTAAGACTATTATAGTTACTACTATTATCTAGATAATAGAATATATATAAGCGTTACGTAGAAATCAACCGCTAATATAAGCCTAGAACTATAAACCGTCCGTAGATATCTAATACTTAGTTAGTACTCTTTTAAAGTTAAGGACGTACTTAAAAGCTATAATTAGTTTATTAATCTTACTACTACCGCTAATTACTACCAGTTATTATTATTAGTTTTCTAATTTTACGCCCGGAGAATTATATTCCCTATTAATAGTATTAGAAAAATAATTATAGTTAATTATCTAAATTATAGTCTAATATTATCCGCACCCGTAGGGGACGCGTATCTATATCGACTATATAAGGCTCTAGTAGATAATCTATACCTAAAGATGGTCCGTCTTATAACGCGGTTATTACTAAAAGCTACTACTTATAATTAAGCTAGCTATAGAGCGCCTAACGCCGCTTTATTAATACTATTAATAGTTATTTATAAATAATATTAGCCGTAGCTTATAATCTTTACGAAATATCTCTAGGCCGTAAAATAATAGGGTTACCTACGTCACTATACTAAGTACCGAAGGGCCCTAGATATATATAAGATATATTCTATATACTAGTATAATTGAGGTACTTAAGTCTCCTAATATATTATTTCCTAGGAAAGCCGTAACGCTAAGAGAGCTAAAAGAAGGATATTAGATCTATAATAATTACGTACGTTATAGGTCTTTAAGTAACTTATCTATAATCTTAGCCCGAAATTAAGCGGTTACGTATTTAGATAAGTATCTAGCCCCTTTAATATATCCTCCTAGTCTGCGGGGTAAAACTATATAGTACTAATTAGAGTAACTTCTTTAAGTTTCAGACTTCGCCCCGGCTTACCTTAAAAATTATAAAATAATTTTAGAACTTAAGTTAGATAATAGACTAAAGATCTTTTATATATAGAAAGTATTTAATTAGAAGAATATTATTCTAAGTCTCTATCTTATAGCTACGTAACTACGTTTAAGCCTACGTCTATAGGTCCTTATATACTAACCTCCTTTATCCTATAATTTCCTAGTACGTATCGCGTACGATACCGTAAGACTTAAAATAGAGGTAGCGTACGTAAAGACGCTTAGTACTATCTATATACTAAAGATAGTTAATAATACTTTCATAGTCTATTATAGATAGAGTTAAGCCTTTAGTAATACGCGGTATAGTAATACATAGATAACCCTTAATAAGAAGCTAATCTTTATAAATCTATATTTATCTAAGTTATATTAATATTTATTAAATCCTTTATACGCTATTCTAGTTATATAAAAACCGAACTTACCGGGCTTATGATACTATACCCCCTATAATAATATATTATCCCTAAGTAATTAGAAACGCGTATAGTCTAGAAATTACTTAATAAAATTTCTTAGGATAAGTCGATCTCCTCTAATTCCTAATTAGAATAAGTCCTCCTCGCACGTTTCTAGTCTTAAGATTAAGAACTATATAGACTACTTACTATCTGAGTTATCTAAAGGTTAGTAAGAGAGGTTATCTAGGATATTATAGTCTATATTATTAATAAAATCTTTTAAAGATCTAATTAAACTTTTACTTAAGCCCGTTAATTCTCTCTCCTTATCTAAGTTATCTAACTTACTTTTACCTAATTTACTATCTAAATTACTTTTATCTAAGTTATCTATAGAAAAATCTTCTATACCGGGAATAGGTTCTACTAAATAATAGCTACTAACTACTCCTTTATAGCTTACTAGCGCGGTACCTTCTTTTCTAGATTTAAGTACGTCTCTCTACTCTATATTAAGCCCGCTACGCTTATTATACTTAAAAATACTAGGAAGTATTAATTAGAGCTCTAACTTTCTCCTATATTCTTTACTAACTAACTACGTATTAGGTACTCTTTATATAGATATATATCTTATTCTATAATATTATAGTATCGCCGCTCCGGCGCTACTGAACCTATTAAGGACTTTATAAATAAAAACTTACTATAAAATATAGGATTAGTAAGGTAATATTACTTCCTTTATTTATATATACCCGCTTAGCGTGTTAGCTGGTAGTAGTACTAAGGGGCTTTATAAGATTTATATAATAATTATTATAGTAATATTTTATATTTTATATTTTATACTACCCTTACGTATTTCCTATTTCGCTCGGTACAGTCTAACGTAATAAACTAAATACTATTAATTCTAATTTTATAAAATATATATTTCTACTCGTTTCCGTCGCGCTCGGCGATCTAGCTTAGTACTACTATATAAGTCCTACGCTGTAGTATATACGCTTACGGGGCTAACTATCTAAGATATCTACTAACCTAACTCTATAACTCTTTATACGAGCTACCTTATTACTCTAATTAAGATTATTACCTCTTATAATATCGTAATAACTCTAAGCAGCTTCAGCGAAACTATAATAATTACTATTACGGTAGATTAATAATAATAAGTATAGTATATATCTAGCTAATAGTTAATCTATAAGGGCCGTTTATAATCCTCTTGGCTAATATAACCGCGCCGGCCTTCTTTAACTAAAGTAGATTATTTATTACCTTTAATGGAGCTATAATAGGCTAAAGCTTAGCCGGCCTAAGAATTACTCTAACTTTATAAGAGAAGAGGCTTAGGTTAACTAATATATTTATAAACGTATCCTTATACGCGCCGTCGTACGCTAACTATATAAATACATTAATTATACTATTTACTTTACTTAGCTTAGCGTTGGTAGGGTTTCTAACTATAACTAATAACCTATTCTACTCCGTACCTAGTTCTATAGCTGCGAACTCCTTAATATAGGTATTCTAAGAATACGCTATAAAGCTAACTATCAGCGTAATAGTAATAATACTAGTACTACTATAGAGATATATTATATTCTAATCTAGGCGCCTGGCGCTCTCTAGGCGTATAAGCGTACTAGTGATACGGGTATGAGTAGAAATAGTATAAATTAGGGCGTACGCCTCAGGCCCTTAGTCTACGTAGGCTTATACTAGTCTTATTATAGAATAATATTTTTCTCTTATAACTTTAGTTAGTTACTTAATTTATATTTATTATAATCGTCTTAGTAATAGTAGACTAGAAGAATATTATTTATATAATTATACTTTCTAAGTAGTACTACCTAGCACTCACCCTCTATATAATCTAATTATATAGAAATAGAACCTCTAGCCTCTTCTACTCTACTTAAAGTTTATACTACTATCTTAAATCCTCGTCGCGTCTCTTATAGCGAATTAAAAACGCTATTAAGAAGGAACCCTACGTATACCCGCTCTTTATACTAATATCTATTATATTATAGAGCTAATACCTCGGCCCTCACGTATAAAGTAAGTATATTCTACTTAGAGAGCTTATCTACTCCGTAAATAATTTATATATTTATACGCTCTAGCTCTAGGATAAAAAATATAATAAAGGAGATTAATATATCTTTAAGCGTTAAGCTAGTATTATCCGTAGTATTATCCCATCCGCTAAGTTTAGTATAAAAGCTTTCTAAAGCTAGTACTACTAGGGGAAATCTCTCTAGATTACTAATAACGCGTACCTTACGTAAGATCTACTATATTATCTTACCTTAGCTTTATAAGTCGTGCGCGTCTCAATACGCTCTTTACTAATATTATACTATAGAGCTTCGCGTTAAGAAGCTTATAGAAGTCTTTAGATAAGAGTAAGTTTATATTCTTATTATTATACTTAATAGTCAGTACGGCCGTATAGTCTTCTACCGTATTTAGATAGTTCTAAGGGTAGTCTATATTTTCCGCCGCTATCTTATATTAGCTAATATCTATAGGAGCTACTTAGCTTATTAGACGTATTTAGCTTTCGCGTAAACGGGGTATAAAGGTGATATTTTATAATTATTATATATATAGAAACCTATAAAGTCATTTATAAGCCTCCTTAGCTACGCTAGTAGCTTAGAGTAAGTAAAAATCAGATTCTAGTATTAATCGCGACTTATCTATCTCTACGAACTAGCTTTGGCTAATTACTCTACTACTACTACTAAACGTACTAGTAAGACCGCTATACTAAGATATAATTCTTTAAGGACTAGCGTTTCTACGTTTACTAGTTTTATAAGTACGCTACGCTATCTTTTTATTATAGTATATTTTTTATAGGCTTTACGCTATATTTTATGTTCTAAGTATCTACCTTACTTTTATATAGTAGATACGGCTTACGGGATATTTATTTACTATTTATTACCGCTCTTAGGACGACGCTGCTCCGACGCTAAGCTAGTAGTACTTAAATAATAAGTAAAATAAGTCTAGACGTAATTATAAAATTAAATCGTTATTAGATAGAGATAATCCGTAAATAAAAAAAGACCTTTATAAATAAGGCCTAAGCGCTAGCGTAATTAGGATACGACGTATACGTTATAGTATAATATAAGGGACTTGTTAGTATCTTTAAGTCTAAGAGTACTATAGATTAGCCGCCTACTCTTAAAAATCTAGTAAGTTAGGCCCGTACGCTCCTTACTTTTACCTTAGGAGCTAAGTCCCTATAGAATAATAGTTAGTCTATATTTAAATTTTATAATATAGTTAATCGTACGAGCGAAGCTAAGAAAAAAGAAGAGGATATAATTAACTCTATTAAGAATAATAATATAGAAGTACGTACTTAAGACTATTAGGTTATAATTTTACTTAAGGATAAAACTACTTAGATAGATAATAAAAACTATAGCTATAGTATAGTACTAGAAGATATAAGTAGCCCTTACTAGCTTAGATCCTCCGTAGTCCTATATAATCTTATACTCTAACCTACTAGCTTACTTTAACTAGTAGTAATAGTAGCCCGCCCTTAGATAAGCTTAAGATATAGGAGTTTTAACGGTCCTTACGCTTAAGGATAAGTAAGGATTTTACCTACGTAGGGGCCTAGTATACCGTTACGCGGAGGAAAGATATCCTAAGGTTATTACGTTAATTAGAAGTACGTAGAAGATAAGAGTACTATAGGCGCTATATAGACGTTAAGCTAGGTTAACTAATAACCAGCCCGGTTATATCTAGATACTTATAGTCCTAGGCGCTCGGAGGACGGTAGCCTATATAGTACTAGATTATAAGCTATATAAGCTATAAGGGGCCGTATTAGACGGTTATTAGCTCTAGGACTAGGTATAGGCTCGTATAGGTAATAGATTAGGAATAGCTTAGTATTACCTTTTCTATATATACCTAAGTTCTACTCCCTTTTATATCCTTATTCTACTACTTCGCTGACGATTTCGGAGGCCTAGATAGATTATATAATATACTTATCTTATAGCTAATACGCTACTTAAAGCCTAAGCTACTAATAACGTCCCTACTGTAGCTAGTCTTAGTTATCTTTAAGGCGTCCGTGAGCGCTACTATTAGGGGCTACCTAACGGAGTCGATCCTAAAGCTATAGGTAGGCTAGACGTATAATTACGCTTTAGTACTTCTAGACTTCTATTTTAGTAAGATATCTAACTAATATTACTACTTCTATACTACGCGTAGGTACGCGCCTCCGGAAGCTTAATATATTATTAGAATTAGATATAAAAGTAGTATTTATTACCCGTACGCGTAACCGGCTTATCTTTACTATAGTATATACTTAGACTCTAATACTACTAATATTAGATATTTTTACGTTAGGTATCGTAGACGGTTTTAACGTTTTACGCGTAATAAGATAGCTTAACCCGGTCCTAGGGGATACTATAGAATATTTAAGTAGGTTTATTAGCTATACTAAGGACGAGAGTATACTATAGTATATTATTATATCTATAGTCTCCTCCGCGCTAATACTCGATAGCTTACCTCTTTAAGTCTATAGTAGGTCGCCTAGCTACGTTATACTCTAAGCTAATATCTACGTAGCTTTCCTATTAAAGTACGTCTTTAATTAACTATACTTAAACGCGCTAGCTACGGCGATCTAGGCTTACGGCTAGCTAGCTAAGTATATAAATAAGCTACTCTAGAAAATATATAGAGACTTTAAGTTCTTTTATTATACTATAAGCGCCCGTAGGCTCGCCCGTAGCGCCGTTAACTACTATCTAGACTTCTTATAGTACTAGATAGCGCTCGCGGGCTAGCGGCCTTTATAAATATACTTATACTATCTATTATAGTCACTAGAGAAGGTACTACCCTACGGCTACGCTCTATATAATATATATATATATATCTTTAGGTATAAGGCGCTGTATAAAAGCTACGCCTTTCTCCTACTAAGCTACCTAGTATATAGTACTAGATATAGGCCTAATCTCTTCTATATAATCCCGCTAATAACGGGGACCCGTATTCTATATATTAATAGCGGCGGCGTTCGCGGAGTAATCCCCCTAAAATTTATAATTAGGTTTAAAGAGCTACTATTATACTTTAATAGACTATTAAGGAACTTCTTTAATTTTATCTATAGTACTTCGTCCGGTACGTTACCGTAACCGCTATTCTATATAGTTATAGTTATCTTATAATTTTATAGGTAGCCTTATAGTACTTAGTATCTTTATAGCCGGATAGACGCCTGGCGCGGGCTTAGCGGCGTTTAAGACCCTTATAATATAAATCTTTAAGCCGTGATATAACCGCTTAACTCTCCTTACTAAAGTAAAGGATATCCTAATAGAATATCTAGCTAACTCCCGCTATAGTACGTAGGATTTTACTATAATAATACGGCGCTAATTCGGTAATATAAAGCTATTTAACCCGCTACGCGCGGATACTAAGGTTACGGTAACTATAATGAGCGTTAAGGACTTATCTCTATACCTACTAACGAACTATAACGGCGAGGGCGTAGGTAGGGCTCTAGGTATAGCTCACGCTAGCGTTATTATACTGACTCGCTGACTTCGTCTAGGTCGGAGGCTGCTACGGGCCGTGACTATAGAGGGTGACGCGATAGTAGCGGACGCGTAGGTCGCCCTCCGTAGATATAAATATAAAAGACGTGCTAACCGAGCTAGGGCGTACTATACGGCGAGCGTACTATTATAAGTTACTTTAAAGAGGCGGCTACGAAGCTTACTAACGGATTTAATA
The DNA here is from genome assembly GCA_037013595.1 of Dicorynia guianensis. Lineage (NCBI taxonomy): Eukaryota > Viridiplantae > Streptophyta > Magnoliopsida > Fabales > Fabaceae > Dicorynia > Dicorynia guianensis. Next base: position 273,374 of record JASUAB010000017.1, read on the forward strand.
GGCTATTTAGATTATATACTTTTATAGGAATCAGCGACTTTAATAACGGCGTACTATAATATAATAACCCGGCCTAGCTCGTCTTATAGGAAAGTAGACGCGTCTAGTCTAGGTAGCTAGACTTCTTAATATCTCTAGGTACCGGGAGCGAGCCGTCCGTTACTCTTAGTAAAGCTAGGCGCCGTTACCTAAAGAGGGTCTTTAATACGTTTATAAGGAGTCTTAATAGGCGGTTATAATAGCTATAGATACTAGGTGACGTGTCTCCGCGCTTTAAGGATCGGGCTTATAGGTTTAACGTTAAATTACGCCCGAGCTAATAGGCTATTAATAACCTAGGTAAGATAGGCGAGTATAAGGTATTAGTAGATATAACGCTTACTAACTTAGACGTAGACGAAATAACGCTTATCTTCTTAGTATTAAACTTTTATTTTAAGTTCCGTGAGCCGCTAAGAAAGCGCGGGGAGTCTATTAACTATTAGGGTAGTATATTATTTTACCTTTAGCTACCCTTATATAGCTATTAATCCCTAGCTACCTACTTCTAGGATCAATCCCTCTATTTTATAATTAATAGCTAGCGGCGGGAGCTTACCGATACTAACTTCCCGGGAATAATTATTAATTTTTATATTAATAATCTTAGAGCGCCGCTATTAATTAAACTATACGGCCTTTCTAGGGTAATACGGGATATTAGCGGCCTTCCGTAAAAGATAAACGACCTAATTAAGACCTAGTATCTAAGGGTTTTATTTAGTACGTTAGATTATATACTATAAAGTAATTAAGGCGCCGCGGGGCTAGTACGTTAGTAAAGATTAAAAGATTAGCTAAGCGCCGCTTAATATCTACTTAAAACTTAAGTAGTAGCGTACGGCTATATAAATATAGAGTTTAGAACTACTCTCTTTACTTACGTAGCGCTCCTATTTCTTATTATAAATTAGCTTCTCTTCCGCGTACGCGGTAATATACGAACGGGGTAGTTACCTTATAATAAGTCTATTATCTTTAGAGGTCTTAATTTAAAGTAATAGGCTAACTAAAAATATAATAAAGTTAGCCTTATACGTAACGTACGAACCTTTATATATATAAGTATATAGTACGGCCTGGAGATTAGGGATACTAATAAGTATAATAAACTCTAGGATAGTATTAATAATAGTATTAGTATTATAGCGCTCTCTAATAACTACGTATATAGTTATGGTTTACTACTCTTAATAAGGTTCCCGTAGGACTAGAGTATAGGCGTATACCTACTAAGGGTATAGTACTAGATATATTATTTAAAGAAAATATAAAGGTATATATTAGATGCGTACGCGGGCCGCCCGGCTAAGGTAGACTATTATTATATAAAGTACTACTTAGACGCGTTACTCTAGAACGTTAGGTACTACGCTAATAATACATTCTAGTACTAGCTACTACTTTAGGACTAGCGTACGGTATACGCTACGTACTAGAAAACGGTAGTATATAAACTAGGATAATTTAGTAGAATAGTTACGTAAGTACGGCGTATACTATAAGGGTTATAATATTATTAATAAGTTTAGAAATACTATTAAGGATAAGTTTAAGTACTATTTATTCTATAAAGAAGACTCGCCGTACTATATAATAATAACCGCGTATTTTAATACTAACCCCCTAAGGTAGGTTAGTTATAGTCAGCGTAGTTAAAACGTATTAGTAGAGCTTAATTATTTAGTCTCTATATAGTATATATAGATAGTCTTTAAAATAAGCTAGGCCTAAACTATATCTACCTAAGTTAAGCCCGCTTATTCCTATATTACCCTACTTATATAGCTCTAGATTAGATTAATACGGGCCGCGCTACGCTATTAAGTTCTAACGTTTATTATAGTTATAGAATAATACTTACTTATTAGCTAAGCTCGCCTGTATAGGGCGTTTAGTAATAAAGTATATAATATCTATAGTAAATATATTTTAGAGCTAGCGCCTCTCGCGGTAAGGATAGTAGACGATAGATAGTATTAAGTATAATAGCTAAGATTTTACGTAATCAGTTTCTACGGGCTTATAGTAGGATACGTTATTAATAGATATCACGGATTAGTTAAGTAGATATTAAGTAATATTTATTTATATACCGTCCTCTTATAAAGCCGTAGGACGGTACTTAAATTATAGATATAATAGTGTTAGAGCGGCGGCGACTTCTAGTAATAATATTATCTAGCTAACGGGAGGATTACTCTTAAGAAGAGGAAACTTATATAATTTACTATAAGAATATTTTCTTTATAATAAGTCTCGGCTAGCCGTACGTATTATTAAGATAATAAGGGAGTAGCGTCACCGGTTAATACTTAAAAACTACCTAGACCTATAATAGGTCTACTTACTTATTATTATACTAAGTAGATACGTCGCCTACGCTATTATCTAGTATCTAAGGGATATTAAGCTAGTAAGTAAACGGCTATAGACGCTCTTATAAATTCTTATCTTTAGCGCGCTTAGATACTTAGTTACTACTATAGTCGTAGCTACTATTCTCTTATTCCTAATTATCTAGCTTAAGAGGCCCGCTATCCTAGATAATCCACTACTAACGGTAATATTTAACGTAGCTTTACTAGGCCTTCTTTTAATTATTAACTTTAACTAGTTCTTAAATTCCTAGGGTATAAAGACGGCCACTACGTACGTCTAGTTATTTATACTCTTTATAGTATACTTACCGCTCTACTAGTAAGTTAAAGTCTATTAGGCCCGTCTAAGACGTACTCTTAGGATATAATAATAGTAGCGGGGCGAGCGTTATAGTAGTTAGTATTAGCGCTTTATATATTTAATCTATTATACTAGGCGGCCGCTGACGCCGCGGCCGGTCTTATATATAATAAATATAAAGTTACCGCCTACCGCGTAGACGTATATATATCTCTACTATAGATCATCTTATACGTTAACTTTATCTCTTAGTTAGTTCTATATAATAAGACTCTTATCTTCCTCTTACCGCGGGGAAGTTATATATAGTAGCCTAAGGTAATAATTATAGACTATAATAGAAAGTTAATCTAGTATAATAGTAATCTAGGCGCCGTCTATAACCTAAAGGTGTAGTATTATAGAGACTAGTAGTATATTACCTTCTAGGCCGGGGATAACTAAGCGTAAAGCTATAGCCGCGGATTATATTATATAGTACATAAGTAATCCCGCGGTATCTAGGAGATAGAATAATAACTAGAGCTAAGTAGCTCAACCGCTATTATAATTAATTTAAGATAATAGGCGCGGCTAGAGACTTAAATAGTAATTTATATAAATTTTTAATTACGGTAAATAATACCGTACTATTTACTATATATAAGCGGGTTACTATAACCTTTACTCTAAAGCTAGGCTCTAAAGCTACCGTCTATATTTAGAACTATATCTTCTAGAAGGTTAGTATTACTACTAATAAGCTTCTATTTAAATAGCGTACTAATAGCTACTTAGATTATATTAATAACTTTTACTACTTTGTCTAGTCCGCGGCGCCGGAAGACGCGCTAGACTAGTTTTATATAAATAATATAGAGAAAGATAACTATAGTAACTACCTTATCTTAGCTTACTTTACTAGGGATATCATTTATATTAAAGGCGGAAGCGGTAGGCCCTTATAAAATCTTAGGAGTAGGCGGAATAGCTTCTAAGATCTCTTAGGAGGTAGAGTAATAATATTTATTAGGTAGTATAACGCTTAATAGGATAATAGCTCCGTTACGCTCTTTAATAATAGGGTAGACTAATTCTTCTATAGCGTAGAGTAGTTACGCGGGGTACGCGTTAAGCTAGATATCGGCCGTATAACCGCCTTTATAAGTTATAAGTACGTTAATCCGGTCGTAATCCTTAGTATATTATAAGGTAGTCTATAGGTCCTTCTAAGTAGTAATATACTAATAGAGTACGGCTTAAACGGTACTTTTATAAAGTTTAGTAGCTAGAGCCGGGCGCTATATAAGATTTAATATAAACCTACTTTTTAATAGGATTCGGGCGGCGCGTAGAGCTACTATATTATAAAATACCCGTAGAGAGGATTCCCTTTAACGCGTCCGTCGCTAGTTATCTTAGGCGCTAGAGCTTACGTTAACTAGAATAAGGCTATAGAGGTTAACGCTTAGTAAATATAGTTTATAGAAGGGGGCGGTTCCGAGTAGTAGTACTTTAAGGACTTATTAGTTATACTAAAATAAAGTTTTAAAATTACTATCTTATTATCTACCTCTTAAGGCCGTATACGCGCTTACGCCGTAGACGTAAACGGGAATATCTTAGGTAAGTCTAATTAAGTAGATCTAGGCGTAAGCGCGCCGTAGTAATAGGATCTATTAAGTAAATAACTTAGTAACTACCTTAAGGGTATAAGCTAGCTTACTATACCGTTACTACCGCTACTAATACTTCTTACGCTATTAGTAGCCGTCGCGATACGGTAAACTATAGTAAAAATTAGCCGTGTACTATATAAACGGGCTCACGGTATATAAATACACCTAAAGGATAAATTATATAAGTAAGGATAAGTAGAGATATACGCGCTATTACTAGAATATAGTATTTATTAAACTAAATTATTAACTTATCTAATTTAGACTTTAAAGTCGTCGAGTAAACCCACGAATACGTAGGTAAAGGTAAGTAAAATAATTATAAAGAGTAACGTATATAACGCGAAGCTAATTAGAAAAACTAGAGTAGCTAAGATAGTAGCTATCTTACCTTATAAATCTTAGACGTAACCTTAATTAATAAGTAAACGCGTAGTTAGCGGCTCTAGAGCCGTATAAATATAGTAATATCTTATAGTTACTAGAGCTAGAATTCTAAGCTACGCTCCAGTACTTAAACTATATAGTAAAAGTATTAACGGATTTAAGCGTTACGTTAAAGTAGGACGTCCTAATTTATAAGTTACTAAACTAGAGTAAGATTAGGGCGCCGTCTAAAGCTTACTATAGCGTAGAATACCTATAGATAGTACTATTAAGATAAAATATAGTGTCTATTATATAGTTAGGCCCCGGGTTCTCGATCTACTTAAACTTCTAGTATTATATTAGGTTAACGGTGTAGTTACCGTAGGCGCTTAGAGTTAGCTAGGTAAACGGTTAGGTTAAATTAGTAAAGGACGTACTAGTAGTAGTAGAAGATATAGAATTTACTAGCGCGGGAGACGTAGGACTTACTAGCGCGAGAGACGTAATACTTACTAATATAGTAGAATCTATACTAAATATTCCGCTTACTCTAGTAGCTAGCGAAGAGCTTCGTATAGCCGCTAATATTAAGGCGCTAGTACTACTAGATAGATAAGACTTAGGTAGGAGAGTACTTAGAGAGGTACTAATACTAATAAAGATACTAATAGTAGAAGGGCTAGGAGGCGGAAATCCGGTACTCTCTACGCTAGACGTAAATACTATATTATTATTATATATAAAGGGCGTAAGTACTAACTAATCTAGTATACTTAAGGTTAGGTACGTAGTAAGTTAGCCCGCTTAAAGGCTAGTCATAAGAAGTAAGTAGAGGAGTAGATATAAAGTAGAGATAATAAGGCTTAGAGTAAAGAGAGTAAAACGTTTAGGTATTTACGTAGTACTTACTCTTATTATATTGTAACTAAGCGTAGTATTTATATAATACGCTATTATGGTTATTCTAAAACTACCGCGTTATCCGTCTAATAAGTAAAACCTACCCTATTCTCTAATATAAGTAGCGCGCCTATTTCTTACGCTAAACTATCTTCCTCCGGTACGGTATAAAGACGGGTTTCTATCTTTAGGGAATTCTACTTCCTCTTCTTTTATAGCGAAGCCGCGCGTATACCGTTACTCTAGCTACCTTATAGATCTACTAAGCTTAATTTTAGGTTTACCCTTTTCCGAAGCTCGTCGTTAAAGGTAATATTAAGTTTATTATAGTTAACTCTAAGCCTACTAAGTTACGCTATAAGTAATTCTACGTTACTTTAGAGTTATTTATTTTCGCTAATAACGCTCTTATAGTAAGATATAAGATTATAAATATTCCTAATCTTTATAATTATAATATTTAAGTACGTAGTAACTTCCGTAATAGAGTCTACGGCGGTATAGTATAACGGCTACTAGGTACTAACGGGGGTATATTAGTTCTACGTAATTATAGGATATTACTAGCTTTATATTAGTAGCCTTAGCCGGAGCGGGTACTAAACTATAAAGTATACTACTAGGGTTTAGCTTACTAGTCTTAAAGGCTCGTTTAGCGGGCTCTTAAGTACGCTCTATAGTTAAGGATAAGAGTATAACCGCGCGGAAGCTAGTATGGAGCCTTTTATAAAGCTAGAGAGGCGTAGCGGTCTTACGCGAGGCTAAAGAGACGTAGAGGTCTAATTTATAATTAATAAGGACTATTTATAACGCGTTAGTACTTAAATTAATATTATAGATAGTAAAGAGACCCGTAGCGCTCTCTAGTCTAATAAAAGGTCTAATATCTTCTAAGAGTACTTCTAAGAGCGCGGAGTAGTTAGATAGAAGATACTATCCGTAGCTATATTATAATAAATAGCTATAACTATTAACCTTACTACTTTCCGTAAGACCCTAATAATATCCCTATAGGATATAATATAAACGTAGCCGCTATATTAACGACCCCTAAGCCCGTATAAGCTAGTAATATACGGGTAAGTCTTAAGAAGATTAAATACTTTAGCGCGTAGCTAGATAAAGTTAAGGAGAGTCTATATTAGTAAAAAGATAAGTATAATAAGCTCTACTAGGAAAAAGAGTAGTATAAGCGGGTCCTAGTCTTAATAATCTTTATCTTTCCCTACTTTATAAAAGTAGTAGTTATAGCGATAGACGTTAACTACGGGGGACTAACGGAAGTAAAGATCTACCGGTTATAGATTAATAAGTATATAAATATACTTAATTACGTTAAAGATATATATCTTATTTAAGATAGTGTAGGCGAGGAAGACGGGAACGTTAATATAGAGAGTAAAAAGCGCTTTAATCGCTAAAAAAGGGGCGGGTAAGAGGGCCCATAACTTAGTTATATAATTATATATTTATAATTATTTAGCTATTTATATATTAAAGACTTATAACGTTTATCTTATCTAAACTTACTTAGATTTACTTACTTTATATATCTGATTTACTCCTCGCGCGTACTACCTAATACTTATTAAGGCGCTATACTAAGCGCCTAGATAATAGCTTTATAGACCGTCTAGCCGGTAACTCTACCGTCTATAGCTATTTACTTAACTTATAAATCCCTTTAAACCTAAGCCTCTAATATTAGTATAGTAGCTCTAACGTCTTCGTAGGCCTCTTAGGTCCGTATATAGAGTAACCTATTAGGTAGGACGCCTTTAGGATTACTTTACTATACTAGATAATATTCTTATACTTATTTTCCTTAAACTATACCCGTACTTAGTATATATCCTAGGCCGCGGCTACTTATTAATTATACCTTAAGTTTAACTTACTTTAACGTAGTTACTACGTTAGAGAAGGAGGAGTATACTTAAGAAACTCTATCCCCTTTAAAAATAATTAGTACTTTATAACTATACTTCTTAGAGAGCTCTTTACCTTTTTTAACTATAGTTAATATCCTCTATCTTCTATAAGCGGACTCTATTACGGCGGGATATTAACTTAGAATAAGAGGGTATCTCTAACGGACGTAATACTAGTATACTTAACTCTTATAGAGAGGAGGTATTAGTTATAAAACTAGCTTTTAAACCTCCTAGATCTTTAAAACGGGATTAAGTTTTATAGTTATATATAAATATATTTATAGTAGTATATAACCTAAAGGGTAGTAATTTCTATAGATATATACTTCTATAGGCTCGCGCGTTTCCGCTAACCGTCTAATATCACCTATACGTAATATAATTAAGATTTTATAGAATCTTAAGGAGGCTAATTTAGATTTCTAGATTTCTAGTAAAGCTAGAGAATAGAGACCGCGTAAAGGCTTAAATAGCTATTATAGATTAACTTTTTCCTATCTTTTTTAACTAACTATAGGTTACTACTAAGATAATAAGTTCTGTCCGGCTAAGTATAGCTTCTTTACTCTCTTTTCCGTACGCCTCTATTATAGTAGACTAATCCGCTCTCTTTTCTTCGCCCCTAAAAGATAATAACTTATAGTAAGAAGTATAGAACTATAGCCGCCTATACTTAGGGTATAGATAATCTAAATTATACTCAGTACGCGGCCTCAGACGCTATTTAGCCTAAATCTTAATATTACGGACTTTAATAAGCCTTTATTATATAATATATCTTAAAAGTACTATTAGCTATAGCCGGTTCGAGACTTTACGTAAAGATAGTTATAATAAGATAAAAGTATAAGAATAGAGCTAAGTAGATAACTTAACTAGCTAATTTATCTATAGCCTAGTATAAGGCCTCTAGGGTTATCTATTTACTACGAGTTATCGCCTATACTATACGCTATCCTAATACGTACTTAGAGTTCGCCTAAACCGCTATTATTATTATTATTACCGTCCCTATCTATCTTACTATTACTTATTCTATAGTTACTAGGTAACTTGTCCGCCGCGGCTCTAGTTTTAAGAAAACTCTTATATACGCCTCTTACGCTAAGGGATATATTACCCTCGTTAGAGCTAGTCTTAATAATAAGATTATATAGCTATTTATAAAAGATCTATAACTTTATAACTAAACGTATAACTCGGCTACTCTTTTTTTATAATATCTATATCCCCTTTTCTACCTCTTTAATACGCAGTTAAAGCTACTAACGCTATTAAGAGTACTCTTCTTATAAACTATCCGTATACTTCTAGCCTTATTTAATTTATTCTTAGAGCTGCTCAGCCTACTCCTAGACCTACTACTAAGACTACTTTAATTACTAGATTATCTACTTAAACTTCTAAATCTCCGTCTAGGCTTTAGGATCCTCCGCTTACATATTTTAACTAGGTATATAGAAAGTATCGCTAAGTCCGGGCTATATACTCTAACTAGATAAGTTAAAGCTGCTACTAAAGTCCGGCTACGCGCCTTAGTAGGTTATAATAAAAGCGCTATTAAATCTAGACTATATACTCTAGTTAGTCCTATTAAAGCTAATCGCTTACCCCTACGGTATAATATAGTAAAAGCTTAGATAGGGTATCCTAGGGTACCCGTAGGCTATACCAGCGTTATAGAATAGATTTAGACTATCGGCGGGTATACTAGTCCGATCTATATTTAGTATAAGAAAGAGTATAGGCTTAATAGTTAAATAGGCGGAAGTAAATATACTATTAAGAGACGGATAACGAGCGGGATAACGCGGCCCTTTTTAAGCTAAAAAGTTATACTACTTTAGGCGTTTTAAGCTATCGTATGATTATAATAACTATATTATAGACGTCCTTTAACTACGCCTACTAATTTATATCTACCGTAATAAGTTTTCCTTAAGCCCCTCTAACTAATCCCCTATAATAGTTACGCCGGTTCCGTTCCGCTTCCCTCTTATCACTAGAGGATAATTCGATTTTAGAGCTACTATCGGACCTAGATAGAGAGATACCTATATTATTTAGCTACCTCTTTACGCTCCTATATTTACGCTTAAGCTTACTATTCACCTTCTTAAGCTTCTTAATATACCCATCCTATATTATAATCATTATATTCTATTACTATATATACCTCTCGTACTACTCCCTCTCTAGTCCGCGCTTAGTCTAAATCTCGTTAATATAAGTAATATTACGTATAACTTGATATATATACTCTTAGATCTCAGGGTTAGCGATCACCCTTAATAGAGCTTTAGGATTATTAGGTATAGCTTAGGAATAGTTACGAAGCGGGAAAACGCGAGTACTACTTAATCTATAATATTAATAATAAGCTATTATAGCTATACTAATTAAATTAAGAAGATAAACTAAATAGGAAGCAGCTAAGGCCGCTGGCGAACGTAGCTACTTATTAGACTAAAGAGAAGTACGCGCCGCTTATTAAAGCTAATAAAATAGCTTTAAGCGTAGCTAGCTAATAGTAGATTCTACTTTACTTATATATAGACAGGGCGCTGCGCTGCGCCCTATAGTACTAGTAATATAAAAGCGATAGTAATATAAAAGCGACTTAGCGTTCGGTATATTTAGTACGGGTAGTAATAGACCTTCCTTACTCGCTAGAGGAGGAGACGCGCTTAATAGAGCTTAAGTAATAAGGATATAGCTAGGCGGATATTATACGTATACTTAATAATAAGTTCTATCCCCTCGCGTAATAAAGGACTAAGGACGCGGTCTATAAAAAGTAGAGGAAGCTATATGATTTATAGGACGCTAGTTAGATAGCTTAGGTAAGACTAAAAGTAATTAACGGTAAGACGTACCCGCTAACACGTACGGTAGTTATATTAAACTTAGAATAGTAGTTAATAATACCTAAAACGCGCGGATCGGTTCGGTACGCAGTCCTTAGCTTAGTAAGATACGTGGAAATAGTAGGGTCGGACTACTTAAGAAACGGGGTTATAGCTTTTAGCTTTTTAAATAGAGTTTACTAAGAATTAGAGTAGAGTCTCTAAGTAGAGCCTATTAAGAATTTAAGTAGAGTCTCTAAGTAGCGGTTATTAAGATTTAAAGTAGAGTCTCTAGATAGAGTTTATTAAGTATTTAGATTTAATAACTTCACTTAAGGTTCGGTAGGAGCTAGTTTAGCTTTATATACTAGTATATGATTAGCTAGGGCGCTATCGAAGCGCGGGTATAGTAGAGCTTAGGTAGGTTTTTTAGTATTTTTATTATTATATAGTATACTATAATATACCGGCTACGGTAGTAAGCTCTAATTACGTAATAGCTATATATACCGCGTCTTATTTACGCGCTACTTACCGCTCCAGCTACTCGTATTAAAGCTAGAGACTATATTATAATTATACTATAACTTCCGCGTCCGCGTACTACCTAGTTTATCTAAACTTTTACTATAATCGACCGGCCGTAAACCTAGCCCTACTAGGGTACTATAGGAACGCTCTTCTCGTCTACGGCGTAACGCTTAGACTACGGTAAGCCTACTATACGGATACTAAGGTACTATCATATATTAATTTATTTTATAATCCGTATCACCCTTTAAGAAAGGCTAGAACTAGAGTCTTAATTCTACCGTAGAGTATATACTACGGTCTAAGATGGACGCTCGGCCGTTTACGCTACCGTATACTATTAGTTTATAGTCTTTTACGTTAACTTAGTAACGTATAACTTTATCCTAGACTTAGTCTAACTACGGGTTATCCCCCATAGAATAGAACCTTAGAACGCGCTCCCCGGAGAGTAAGGAGAGGTTATACTATAGATTAATATCTTTATATAACCGGGCGACCTTTTCTAGAGCTATTATCATTCTATACTTCGCGTACGTGATAGGAATTACCTCTTTAACTTTTTATTTTTAGTTATAAGCTATTATATTATCGAAATTTAGATAGCGGGTAGAAGATGATAGTAATAGGTAGTATAATGACTTTTACGTCGTTAGTACGCAGCTATTAATAAAGGGACTGGTACTAGTGAGTTAGTAAGAGATAATAGATAATATAAACTTAGCTAGGGCCGAGCGTCGTTATACGAAATCTATTATTAGCTTTTAGCTTTACGCTACTACTCTTAAACAGACGTATATAAAAAGGCGCTATATATAAAGTACGCTGTAGGAGTGGCGGATACAGCTACTACTATATTATATTATACGCTACTAATATATATACTAACCTCCTCTTATTAGTGACTATAGCCGCCGTCATATTAGACCTACTAATCTTTATAAGTCTTATATAATCTTATAGTATGTTTAAGCTAACTAAGTCTACGTATAGCTTATATATCAAGTACCGCTTACCGCTACTTATACTAAAGTAACTACTTATTAGCTTATCTATCTATAACTAGAACTTTCGCCCTATCTAAATCTAGATAAGGGGTATAGGTAAGAGAGGCTACGCGACGGTTTTATTACGGAGGAGGAATATCTAGTAAGCTATCTCTATAGTATACTTAAGGTTTTAGGTACCCTAGCTACCGTAAAGTCTATTAATTATATAGCCCCTATCGAGGTGTTATAACGCGTAGTACGCGTATAGAAGTAGGGTTTTAGCTATCTTAGAATCTTAATTACCGCGTTACGACGAGTCTTATTAGCCGGTTACGTATACTTAACCCGTAGTTAACGTATTCCGTATACTATCTTACGTAGACGCTGAAGCGTAGGAGGCCTAGGCGGATAGCGTAATACGCGTACTAGTTACGGTCGCTACTTAATAGTTACTAAATAACGTACCGACCCGCGTACCTAAAATTAATTAAATATTAAGAACTATTAGCGGATATTAGTTTTTTTAATTTTAACTATTTATAATTATATATTAAAGAAGTAATATACGGCTATAGTATTACGTCTTATATAAGTTAGCCTTACTATAAACTAATTCTTTTATACTGAACTTTACTAGATATCTACACCTACGTAAGCGTAAGAAGTACTATTCGCTAAATAGTACCGCGTAAACGAATAGTTAATATAAGAAGCTTATATAGGAGATAAGAGAATTTCTAAGAGATTAATAATATATATTTACTACTTAACTTCTAATCGCTCTAGAGGCGCGCCCGAACTATATTACGTAATCTCATCTAATTAGATAGCTTAATTATATATAAGTATAGCTATAGTATACTAACGGACTATACGCGGGCTACCGTTTAATATTATGCGTACGTCTATAAGCTTAACCTACCTCTTGTTTACGGGCCGTGGCGACTATCTAAATATTATTATATAAAAGGACTTATTATACTACTAGTCTATTATCCTAAGCTGACGTATATAATAGCCGGCCTTAATATTCCCTCTAATTTCCTTAACCTTAATTATTAAAATAATATTTTAGATTTCCTTATAGATTTACTTACCTTTCCGTAGCGCTTCTTTACTTAAAAGAAAGTCTTAACTATCTCTAATAACTTCGTCCGCTAGAAACGTATCTATAAAAGGCTTATAATTAATATTAATCCTCTAAGGCCTATTATCGGGTACCGGGAGGCGTATATATAACAGGAGGAAAGGTATATCTAGCTTAAGAGGGCGTTAATAGATAGTATTAGTTCCTTTCTCCGTAGCTTCAGTATACCGGCTAAGGCTATACGCTTATACTAGATCCGCTAAGGTAATCTAGATATCGACTAGTAATAATCCTAGTAATATATAGGCCTAACTAAAACTATAAAGTTCTTAAAGTTATAGAGTATTACTACTCCCGCCGCGTCGTCTACGGTAATATAACGCTTAGGAATATCTATCTATACGTAAACTAGTTAGTTAAGCTTACTAACTTTAAGTAAGTAAGTCTTAACGGTAAAAGCGCCGCTAGTAATAGAGGCTAAGCTAAGCGGATTACCGCCGAGATTAGCGTCCTTAGTTTAGTACTATATAAGATATAGACCGGTAAGCGTCCCGCTAAGCTAAAGTAAGGTATAGAGATAGGGGTAACCTTCTACGGTCTAATAGTATAGCTACTACGGGATATTATTATAGGCTATATAGAGTAAAGGTTTAATAGCGTATAATAGATTTATAAGTAGTTAGATACCGGCCTTTCGGAGTATAAAGCTTAAAACTTAAAGTTTAAATAAGACGCCTTACTTAAGCTTTATTAGTTATTAGAGTAGCCGGGATTAGTTTATATAGAAGTTTTAAGCCCGGATTTTACGTATAGTTAGCTATATAAAGATAAAAATATATAATCTATTAACTTATCCGCGTCGTACTCCGCCTCTTTACGCGTAACTTAGCTAGATATAAAACGTACGGCGTATAGTAGAGAATAAGGAAGAAGTAAGGTAACTAAAATTTTAACTATCTAGGACGTCCTTTAATAATTATAGTCTATTAGATAGTTTATTAGCTAGCTTAGCTCTACGGGATATCGTCTAAATAAGATATAGTGCTACTCGCTGTTAAGCTACTGAATAATAAGAAAGCTATAAGGTATTACTTAAACTACGGTGATACGCTGAGAGCTTATTAAGTAGTATATTAGGATTACGCTATTACTAGGAACTAAAACGGGTAGTTTTAGTATCGTATACTTTCTATTTAAGAAATACTATATATTTTATATATTACGCCCTTAAGCTTAGGTAGGTAACGATATTATTACCTTAACGGAATATAGTCTGATCGCTTTTTATAAGAGTAGCTATACGTAATAGTAATTAAATTAAACCTAAAAAGTATTACTTTCCTAACCTCCTAATCCTATTAGATAACTCTAAACGCGCTATCGCTTTGCTATATAATTAAGATAATATATAAGCCTTTAAAAATACCTCTCTATATTAACTATATACTCGTCTAAGCTAGAAGAGTAGTAATATTATATAAGAGCTAATAGCCTTAGATGCGGTTAGTAAATACTTAGGTACCAGTACGTCTATTATTAGATTATAAAAGGCCCGCGATCTTCTTAACCGCTTTTATTATAACTTCCTCTTAAATTATGTCCCTCCGGCGGATGATTAATTATATAGGCGTATTAAAGTTATTTGATTAATCTTATACCTAGCTATAGTAGCTAAAACTCTATTAGTATATTTTATTTATAATCTATACTAATGCGGCTAATATGGCCGACGTAGTTCCTTCTATTAAGTAATAGTAAACCTCTAGAATGAGCTAATAAGCCTTCATAATAAATCTCTCTTAGTTAAGCCTTTATCTGAATAGTGTCGGAATATAATAGAGGATAATAATAGTAGAACCTTTAAAATGTTACTTTTTGACGTATATAGCGCTGTAACGTAACAGCTTCCGATAATACTAATATATAATGAAGAGATAGATGGTTACTATATTAACGTATATCTTATAGATGATATTAATAAGCTTAATATAAAGTCGGAGTTAGAACTTATAGAGCTAATATAGTATTATACGCTAGAAAAAGATAAATATTCTATACTTATACGGCTCGGGAGCGATATAAACGTAGTAACTAATACTATTAAGTACTAGCTTAGCCCTTTATACGAACTCTACGAATCTCGATTAAACGTAACTATTCGAAGTTTAAAGTAAGTAATAAGAGAAGAAGGCTTAAATATAGGTAAGCCGGAAGTAAACTATTCTATCTACCTTAATATTTTAGACGCTACTTAGCTGATAGCCGAGACTTAATATAGTTATTAATTTTATCGACCTTATATAATAATATAGTTTTAGAAGAATCAGACTTACCCTTTATATTATATAATTATATGATTATAGCTCTTGTTACGATAATATAATATCTTCTAAATTCTAGGAGTACTAAATAAGATTATCTTCCTCCGTGCATAAGTCTCTAGAAATTATTATTATAAGCTAGACTAGTCCTTTTCCCCCTATAGGTAGATCGTCTAAGTTAAGATTCCCTGTTATAAGAACTGGTAGAATAAATATTATAATTAATTAATTAATTATTATTATTGTTGTTATTATTATTATTATAGGAGGTAAAACTAGTTAACTTACGGCAATTAATATAATTTTCTATTAGAGAAAGTTAAAACAACTTCTACTATAAAATAACTTGCGTTACTATACTGAAGCGAAGTAACTATAAAAAAAAGTTAAAGGCTTTACTACCTCGTCCCTAAACGTTACCTATATTTATATATCCTTTTAGGCTATAGAGTTATCGATATAATCAGAGGTACTAGTCTATAATATACTTTCTCTACCGTTAGTTCCGAAAATGGAGGTTATTAGTATATCTTATAAATTATACTAGTCGCCGGATAATTAATTATAAGTAGTAGCGTTTAGTAGCGTTATAAGATAGGTATCTTTAGGTATAAATCGTAGCCTACCGGAGCCTTATATAGTCGATATAGATACGCGTCCCTTACGGGTGCGGATAACGTTTAACTATAATTTAGATAACGTTTAACTGTAATTATTTTCTAGCTTAGAAAATATAGCGTTAATAGAGAATATAATTCTCTAGGCGTAAAGCTAGGAAATTAATAATAATAACCGATAGCGATTAGCGGTAGTAGTAGGATTAATAAACTAATTATAGCTTTTAAGCGCGTCCTTAACCTTAAAAGAGTACTAACTAAATATCGTATACTAGCGGACGGCCTATAGCTCTAGGCTTATACTAGCGGTCGATTCCTACGTAACGCTTACGTATATTTAATTATCTAAATTTCTATCGGGAACTTAAGCTATTTTACGGGATAATAGTTAGTTAAATACTAACCTTATTCTTACTGAAAGATAGTGAGGTATAGTTACTTCTTCTAATATAAGATTTGGCTTCTAAATGATTAGTAAGGTACGTAAGAGTAAGCCGAGTCCCTCTAAAGGAATTATAATAATTTTAATATATTATGAGATTACGCTTAATATAGATAAGACTCGAAAGGGATTATATATCGGAGAAATACTTACGAATATATAAGTAGGGTTAGAACTTACTACTTATAAATTTAGTCTAATAAGAGGAATCTAGCTATTCTATAATATATATATTAGAAAGTCCGCTATAAGAGCGAAATCTATAAATAGGAAAGCTATCTTTATAACTTATATCCTATATAAGGATTTTATATTCCGGAGAGTCCGTCCCGCCGCCTCTATATTATAGTATAGTTACGGAAAAAGAGTATTTCCTAGGCTAATTAAAGGGAAGTAATTAGTATACTCTATATAAATATAAACTCCCTCACGCTAAATTCTAGAATAATAGTATAAATCTAATTTTAAGAAACTTCTATAACCGTACGAGCGAGTAGCTTATTAGAAATAAGAAATTATTTTATTTAGTAGACCTTATACGCGGTTATATTAAGTATTTAATCGGAATATTTTAATAAATAATACCTCTAGCTGTATTCTTATATATCCTACGCGAAAGTACGGTATAGGACTTACTAAGCCTAAAATATTAGGAGAATAAGTATATAATCATACCCCCTGGAGACGAGACCTACCGTAGCGTTAGTAGAGTAGATTAATTTTAACTTTAAGTATATATACCTACCGTATATTCTTTAGTTACACTACAGCTACCGCCGGAATAATATTAACTACTTAAGTAACTATATAACTTACTTAGATTATTACCTTAAATTATAATACTAAAATTAAGAATCGCCTCCGTCGACGGCGTATTAGGGAGTATACTTAGCTAGGCTATACCGTCTATATAACTAACTCTAAGATTAAGAGGGGCGTAGTTACCTTTATTACTTAATAGTATATTCTAAGTATAAGCCTTATCTATAGGAATACTAGTATAATTTATATAGTATTATACGGACGTCGTATCGCCTTTATATTTATAATAAGTATCTCTATTAGAGTAGGTTAGAGGACTAGTACTCTACGCGGCGTAGTTTAAGGGTATAGTCTTACTTTCAGTACCTAATTACGTAGTTAGTTTTAATACTTATTCTATCTAAGGCGATAAGAAGCTATACCTAGGTAATCCGTATAATAGACGGCTATATCTTATAATAGGCTATTCTAAATCTATACCTAGACCTAAGTAGATCCTTAAATATATAGGTTATTTGATAGTATAGGGTTAGTTAGATATAGAAGCCCGTTCTAGTAAAGTAACCCGCTGACGGACTAGCCGGTGATACCCTATAGGGCTAGCTACTATAACTTTTAGTAGCCTAGGGAGTAGGTATAGGAGTAGTATATACTCTCTCTATAACCGTTACCTACTATAATTATCTTAATATTATTAAAACTAAGACTTGATAAGCCGGCCCCCGAGTCCTAAACACTAGTCTAGCTACTAAGACTAAGATAGTTAAGCGGTACCGAGCTATACTCCAAAGGAAAATCTAAGTAAAAATTACTTACGTTAGGAAATACGGCGTTTATATTAGTATATAAAGAGCCGCTAGGTATTATAGACGTAAATATTAAGATAAGAGAGCTAATAGGCGTTAGTTTAGTACTACTAGTAATATTAGTTAGTTATAAGTTACCTAAGGCGGGTGATCCGTTACTAGGAGTTATTATTAAGATTAAAGGTAAAAGAGAACTAAATAGTCCGGAACTTATTATTATAAGAGGTATAAGAGTATTATACTATCCTATATCTACTAGAACGAGATTTCCGCTTACAACTCCCGCTACGGATACCGTCTACCTATTAAGTAAGAATATAGTATTAGTCTCTAGTAAGATAATAGTAGATATAGCTTACCGCTCCCTAAGTATACGATTATATTTATCATAAAAATACTAGTGTTTTTAAGTATGAGGATGCAGCTACGCCAGGAGTAAGGTAGGTACAGCGATTAGATTAAAAAGTTTATACTTTATTCTAACGGTTGGCTATCCTAGGTAAATAATAGAGTAGGAATAGTAATAACCGTACGAACCGTACTTATATATTACCTTTATATTTACGGGCCTCGGTCCCTGTAAAACGGGGCTGTTTAAACGACTAGTAGTTAATAGGTATTAGAGGAATAAGAAGTAAACATAATAAACTCTATTATTAAAATTTATAAATTATTAGAATACTACCGGGTAACCTTAAGCTTTATAGTTTAAGATAACATTAATTATAACTCTAGTTATATAGATATTACGTTTTGAGTTTTATTAGTATTAGATATATAATTACGTCTATTTCGAGATATAATCTTCTAGATAATTAATTAATTATATTAATCTTTTCGCTCTATAATCTTATATAAAGGGTCCTAGAATACCTTAGCACGATAAGAACTATTAGGATCTATTAAGAAAGCTTAGTACGATATATCTAGGTATTCGAAGTACTAGTCAGGTTAGGGAATAAGTAATTTAGAAAATAAAAAATAAGACTATCAAAGAGGGGAAAAGGATAAGAGCTTTAGCGGTTAGTAAATAGGAAGCTATAATAGATAGATAGTAGGCGGGCGGTAGAGGGCTATAAAAAAATAGGCGCTAAAGGAGATTATCTCTAGCTTAAAGACTAGATCTATAAGAATAGACAGCTATTAATATTAAAACCCTATCTATAAGCCTATTCCTATAGGATCATTAGTGTAATATATAGAGAATACTAATAGCGTAGAGACCTATCTTAAGTGCGAGCTTAGTAGACCGTCCGATATACTCTCCTTTAATCTTATAAGTTCTCTCAACTATTGATACGCGTGCTAATATTAGTACCGACATCTTTATTTTATAATTAATTAGATAATCTATAGGCCTGAAGAAG